>CM034349.1:70943531-71023940 GCA_019925275.1 Mytilus edulis
TCATCTTTGTCAAGAGTGCTTTTAGATCGATTTAATTTTTAATGTTTCTTCATAATTGTTTTTCGTCATATTGGTTCACTGTTTTATACTATCGTATTTGATTATTTGGGTTGATAGATATAGGAAGATGTGGTATGAGTGCCAATGGGAAAACTCTCTATCCAAATAAAAATTTATAAAAGTAAACCATTATAGGTCAATGTACGGCCTTCAACACGGAGCCTTGGCTCACACCGAACAACAAGCTATAAAGGGCCCCAAAATTACTAGTGTAAAACCATTCAAACGGGAAAACCAACGGTCGAATTCATATAAAAAAACGGAAACGAGAATCACGTATAAATTACATAAACAAACGACAACAACTGTACATCAGATTTCTGACCTAGGACAGGTGCAAACATTTGCAGCGGGTTTAAACGTTTAAATGGTACAAAATCTTCTCTCTTTTTCTGAAACAATAGTATACCATCACAACATAGAAAAACACACGACAAAAATATCAATTGGAAGGCTGAACTCATTACAAAAACGTAAATTAACACACGGTGTTATGACTAGATTCGTACCACGCAGTACTTTGTTTTTTTGTATAAAACAGACAACAACTGCAAACAACGACACTAAAAACAGAACTCATAAAACATCATTGATAAAAAAAGTGAAGACAAACAGTTAAGCAACAATTCAATAACACTTGACTAAAAGCAACATTAAATTGAACTGTTTTTTACCTGTCTTTTCCTTTTTTTCTGAGATAGAGAAAAAATATTATTTTATCATTCTGTAATAGGTTTCTTTTGTTCTATATATACTAATTTATTGTACCTTAGTTCCTATTTTCTTGATGAATATTGATATAGAAAAATTATTTGCGTTTTGTCGAAATTGATATTTTTGTATTTTTTGTAACAATAAACAAGATGGGATTAATGAGAATTTCCCTTATCATTTAGTGCCTTCACGGCATTAGCATATGATACCACTTGGGGAAAACAGTCCACCAGCAATTTTATCGACTTACTTCTAAGTCATGAAAATGACGTAATACACAATACGAAGCACCTGCCATCAATCTAAGTATTTGGTTGGGTTCGTGTTGCTCAGTCTTTAGTTTTATTTCTTGTTTTCTGTATACTATTATTTGTCTGTTGCTCTTTGTATCATGGCATGGTCAGTTTATTTAATTTACGACTTATGAGTTTTAATACTACTCTGTACCGTTCGCTTTTTCAGTTTTGTATCCATTCGAACACTTTCCTGTATTAACCTTTATCAGTAACTTCGAAATTCTATACCCATTTAAAAACCAAGGAAGTAAAAGACCGTTATACATAAAGAGCAATTGATTTCGCAGATAAGAGGTAGAGTATAATCTGTGTTTGCTAATAATGTCTTAATTTATTAACAGTAAATTATCAAACAAGTTGTTATAGTATATCAAGATAATTCATTTCACTTCATAAACAGTTTATTTAAGCCATTTTAGTCTTTAATAAACTAATTGTATCTATTGTCTCTAGGTAGAGCATATTTCATGTTTGTTAAAGGTTAATTTGAAAAATGCATTGAGTGGCGGCCAAAAAAGAACCATGTCAAATTAATTGAAAAGGAAAATTTGACATTTTCTCGTACATTATGTTCTGTGGGGGTGTGGACTGATTTCCTATTAACATAACAATTAGATTTTGAGAACTTGAAATACTCATATATCCATAAGGAAAATTATACATTTAATACTATATCAAAGTTTGTTTTTATTTTTAAATAAATGTATAAAATGAACCATGTCATGGTTTATATGTTTTCCGACATACGATACCTAAATTAAATACAATTTATCTCGAGGGCTATCTATTTTATTCCGAAAACTAGGTATACATAGCATGCGATTTTAATGTTAAATGAATGATTTCATGGTTGACCCGGATTCAAAATGACAAAAAAAACAATTTAAAAAACCATACGAAAATGAATGTAATCCTCAAAGTAAAATAATTTGATAGAGATTTTGCGTCTTGTATAGTTATGTCGTTTGTCATTGGATTATTCTTTTAAAAGTATTTTTATTGTATATGTTTGCGGAAACTGCCTTTTGTACAGTTGACTTCCTTAAGTTTAGACATTGAATGTGGCCGAATGTTTTATTATGAGACTTTTAAAGCATTATAGATCTGAGTTGATTTGTACGACTAATAACTGTATTCTTGTCTGAAAGAAATTAATGTTTACGATTGCCAGTACTTTGCAGTACCTTTTCGAGTAAATGGATGATTTCGTCCGGTTAACATCGATAACTGTTGCACTAGTAAAACAATTTAGATTGTGGAATAGAATACTTGCCGTTAAACATGTTCTAATATGTCCCATGTTCTTATTAGTTCTCATAGGATTTGGTTTTCATTGTTGTTTATCGTTTTATTCCACTTTTCAATGTATTTGTAAATTATATTTATCTTAAATGAGTTGCATGAATCTATCTTTTATTGTCCTCACAACTCCACTATGATCTCATACAATGTCATAGTGAACATACATTTTTATAGTTTACTGTATCACATGTGTAACGCGTTCAAGGGAGATACATTTTTCAATGCGTATACATTACTAAACAAAAACTGTATTGGACATCTTATATAAATATGTTACAGTGAATTTATAGAATCGGGGGTTGTGTAGAATCCCTAAAGGTAATTTTAGTGGTAATATATAAATACTAAAATTTTCAAGAATGATGCATAATCACTAGAAAAATGTCAGGGAATATACATAATAACAGGAATCAAAAACTATTTTATTTAAACATATTTAGAAACAAAAATAAGCTCATCATAGATATCAGGACTAAATTTTGTATATAGTTACGTAAATTTCAAATCGTAAGCAAAACATTCTAACAAATTAGAATTGATATTTACTATAAACGTCTGAATGGGAGGTCCCCCGTTTTTGTTGTTGATAATTTTCTCTTTTCTACATTTATTTTGCCCATTTTTTTCTGACTATCTTGTTTATTTTAGAACACTTGTGTTTTCTATTCTTTTTTTAGTCCTTTATGGTACTGTTAGACCATTATTCTCTATTCTGCAAACTCCACCGAGACCCTTTACAAATACACATTATCATCTGCTTGTCCGTTTCTTGGTGTTTGTTTTCAAAAAATTGAAAATAACATAGCCTTTCATTTGCTGAATCTGATTTTACAACACTTTGAAGAGAAATAATGAGTTCATTAACACATCTGAATCGGCTACAAAATTCAATCAGACACCTCAAATGTATTCCTTGTGTATTATATGTTTCGTAGAGAGTAATTATCCTTTATAGCCCTTTGATTAACGATCACTATTATGTGTGTGGTGTATCCAATTCAACGATCACAGCCTCCTTCCAAATAATGTTCAATATGGCAAAGATTTGTTAATGTTTATGGACGTTAAGTTGCATTTCATTGTTTGACTCGAATGCCTTGATCGTAAACCTTCATTTTTTTTGTTTAATAGCAAATTACATGATCTTTCATTTATGATAGTGTTAATAATTTTAATTTAAAATATTTATTTGTTTATGAGTTAATGTGGGTAACACAGTTTTAGAATATCGCCAGAAAAACTGTTCACTTATAATAAAATAAGTTTTGATAAATGGACAGGAATAAATTTAATACATAAAGAGGTTATATTATACTGTATGATTTTTATTTGTCTGCATTTGAGATATTTTTACCAAACAGATAATCTTACTTATATTGATAATCCCCGAAACCATCACTAGCCATTTTCAGGGATATATATAATCACTTATGATTCATTATGCAAACATCCTGAAAACCACCCACCGATTTTACATAATCCTTCGTGACGAAACCATGGAGCGTTTTTCGTTTTTAGTTTTCAACATATTTATTTATAGTTGATTGGGAAACAAGTTTTGCAACTTATCTTAATCCCTTTCCACTTTGCATGTGCGAGTGCTGCATTGTACCAGCATTTAGCCTTCTCCTTTTCGAACGCTACAAGGGTGTCTTTTACGTACAAGAGATATGGCTGTCTCTTAACACCGGTCAGCCATTTGTAGTCCCCTTCTGACGGACTATCATCGTTTTCTCAAGACCATACTCGCAAATGGTGTCAAGAGAGAACCTAAAATTCCATCCCTGAAATTTTCATACCGGAATGTGAACCAGGATCCTTTGTGTTAGTAAACTGATGCACTTACCACTATACCACGACTCTCTCAAACACAATGCAAGGAACATATACCAACACAACTACAAGATCGCCCAAACTTTTAAATGAACACATTTTTTTTTTCTAAATCATACATTATTTATTCTATGGGAAGTTGAAATGAATACATTACAGTTGCATATGCGAAAAGAAAACAACAAGCAACAAAAACCCACGGTTAACAGATCGATTGTTTTACAAACTGTTAAAAGTATAGTAAACTTTATAATCATAATTAACTGAAAACCAACAACTAGGTATCATTACAAAATCATATTTACAGATTTAAGAAAATCCCATTGGAAAAACATATATATTTAGATCTGTCATAACGTTGTTTGATTGAATAAATTTCAAATAAAATGTAAAAATCCATACCGAAGTTTGTGTAATATGAAAGAAGATTTTGATAATACCAAATTGTAAAAAAATAATTATAATGGAATTAAATATAAAAATCTCAGCCATGGAATCAAAATATCAACCAGATCATTCAAAATTTTTCATTAAGTGCATGATTTAAATATTTATCATTTAAAGATATTATTGAAATTGAGGTTACTCTTAATCGATATTGTAGAGTTTGTCATATCCAATAAAAAAAAAATCCTGTTACCATCAAACTTGTATTCAAATATCTTGGAGTAAGGCAATCATTTTTATTTCAAATTCATTTTTTTTTCACTCGAAGACCCTCTCCACAATCTTTCAATCAAAATCAATTTATATTCTGAAAATCGTCAATGCATATTTATAAGCATTATAACATATTGAAAAAAAAAGAATATATATAAAGCTAGAACTTCGACTAAAATTTCATTTTTTATAAATGTATGCAAAATGCTTATTAAAATCAAATGAGTTACAAATGTTCTGTTGAATAAACATGTTATTCTTTCTAGAAATCAGTTGAAAATACATCTTGATTCATCATAAGATTGCATTTTTATTCAAGTGTGAAATGTATATATACGTACTTAAAATTTAAATCAAATGTTAATCAGCCATTATAAAAATGTCTACATGTAAGAACAGGATAATTTAGTAGATGCAATTTTTAACGTGAATACCATTACAATATTATACGATGTTGAAATAAATTTGACTTAACATAAGTAAAAGTAAATTGAAACCTATGATTACAGAAAAAAAAACAGTCAACAAAAAAAAAAATTTTACTCTGAAAAGAGATAACCCTACAAGTAAAAAGTAAAATATAATAAAATCCGCATTCCGAGGGAAATTCAAAACGTAAAGTAAAATATGGAAAATTAAAAGGTCAAACACAAGGTTAATAAAAAATAATAGAAAGCAGATATTTAACGGAATCAGATATTCACGTAGAAAGTAAATTTCGAATTTTCTGGGCAAACTTTAATTTGATATTTGTTTTACAGACTTGGTTATTCAATGAATATTGTTTTGTCTTATATTTAATCTTATAACAGTTGAAATGACATCCACAATGAACTTTCTTCTTTGGTTTCTGATGAGAATTTAATAAGAAGAGGTCGTTGATTTTCAAATTTCATATAATCGTTTAAATGGAAATGACATAGAAATCAATGTACCAAAGGTGTCAATTCACTGTTCCTGTGTCTTGTATTAAATTGATGACTCATTCATCAATTAGATGATTTCTTTGAGTTTACTGGCGAATTGAAGGTCCTTACTTTCCTCCATATCTTCAAAATCTTCCATAATCTAAAATAAATTAAGTTATGCAGAAAGGGAAATTACTATTTTGTTACAGACAGTATTTCGGCGATAAACTCTGTATAAAGATAGACGTTTGTTAAGCTGACTGTGGTAAAATCATACAGAGCTTTGTAAAGCTAGAATTCAAAACGAAACATGAAACTCTGTTTAGTGTAAATATAATGTTATATCTTTTAAACAGACATAATAAATTAAATAGTCAACAGCCATTGATACAACTCTCTGAATGGTGAGTAGAAGCCTTAATAAATCCAACATACTCTAGTTTGCCACTTACAATTTAAATGTTCTCTTTTGAAATATGCACAACATATGCAGTTAACGTCAATCAATCAATCAATCAATTTATCAATAAAGTGAATTTCACATATTATCTCGTTGATATAATTTGTAATTATAAGTATTTCAATGATAATAATTCAAAAACCAAAATTTTACCAGTAGTACACAGACACGAACAAACAAATTATTATGAAATGTTTGACGATTTTACTAACTTTAAAGTGCCAATTTAAACAAGAAGATATGGCATGATTGCCAATGAGACAACTCTCCACCAGAGACCAAAATGACACAGAAATTACAATAATAGGTCACCGTACAGCCTTCAACACATGAGCAAAGCTCATACCGCATAGTCAGCTATAAAAGGTCCCGAAATTACAATGTAAAACAATTCAAACTAGAAAACTAACGTCCTAATTTATGTAGAAAAAATGAACGAAAAAAATATGTAACACATAAACAAACGACAACAACTGAATTACAGGCTCCTGACTTGGGACAGGCAAATACATATAGATGGTTTAAGTGTTTGTTATAGGGTCTTGCATTACAAAAGTGTTCACTTAAAAGGAGGCAGGCATTTGAAGGTTGTTCAAAATTAAATTGCCTAGTTTTTAATTGTTGCCTGTAACAATTTTAACGATTTACCCTAGAAATCGTATTCAAACACTACAGCAGGAACCAATTATCTATACTGGTGCACAATTCTTCACGACAGTTATTGTAGGGTTTGTGTTGCTTAATCTGTATTGTCCAACTTAGTGTTGTTTGCATCTTGTATGTTGTATTTACTGATTGTCCTTTAAAATTGTCGTATCCTATATTTTACAGTAATTTTCATAACTAGAAGGACAACATAACCCAAGTATTTTGATTCAGGGTCGGAATCTTTTTTTATATGTATAGCTTACCTCATTCTTATAGTTTCCAATGAACAAATTGAACAGCTGATGAAGAGTTGCTTGGCGACTAAATGTAAGTTCGGCTTTCTGTTGCTAAAATAAATTTTCAATAGAGACCATTTCAATATATCTATTTCAACTACTGTTTTGTCGTTTAAAAACATAATAATTTCAACTATCCACAATAGAACATTTCATCAAATAATAAATAATACAGATGTTGTTATCTATCATGCACCGAAATTCGACGAAAAGGGCCTTCGAACTGTTTTGTTGTTGTTGAAAGAATCAATTGTCTGCGAGATGAACAAAGCAATAAAAGGAACTGTAATGTAAAATGGCCGTGACACTTTTTGTGTAGATTTAGGAATGACTCATTAAATTATTATTAAAGTTTTCATCAATTAAAACTTTAAGTTTATCATGTTAAATGGTTGACCTTAAGTTATTTCTTTCTTTGTTTTTTAGACAAAATGACACCATACGTATGTTAAGGTTGACGTATTTGACGAAATACGGCTTTGAATTAATAAGTATAACTAGATCTAATAATCGAGGCATTTTTTAAAAAGTAGATGTATACAGTTTAAGGCAAATTTAACATCTTTGAAGACTGAACTTGGCAAAAGTAACAAGATATAAACAGATATATGACAGAATAAACTTGTTGTACATAAATAAGGCAACAGTGTCCGAAAGTCATAAGTCGAGAGAAAAAAATCCGTGCTTCAAACCAATACCGAGGAAAACACATCAAATATGATAGGACAACAAAGAACATTAGCAACACTGAGATGCAACACAAATGAACGCCAATCATTTTGATATTCGAATTAAAATGCAAGAGCCCGAAACTAAAATACTTCACATTTATCTCTTGACTATATTATTAGTAGAATATAGATATTAACATATACTTTATTTAAATTTACATTTGAACACTCGTCCATTTCACTCAAGAAGTCTTGGTCACTAACTGGTTCTAGTATAAAATTACTGAACTAACAGGATGATATGTTTTCCGTCCGTGGTAACTTTTTCATAAAAATCGGAGGTTATGCATTTTCTTCATCCAACTTGAAAGATACCCATGTCGTCGACTTGATATTTAATTGTTCTGCTTAACTATGTACTAGATAAATTGAAAACTTATGCAAATGGTGTTTTTAAAATAAAACACTTCGTAATTGAGAAGAAAATTGCAATTTTGTTTGTTTCTATTAACTTTTTAAAATTTTGTCACTATAGTAAACAATACAGTAAACATTTATCGCCTTCTCTAACAAAGAGCTTCGATTCTTTTGTCCTATTTCAACCTGGTTTCCGACTGGTTTTATTCATTTAGAACACAATGACTCGGTTAGTAGATCAAAATATTGTTTATCAATGTTTTTCAAAGCTTTTTTCTATGTCCAGCAGATTAAAAATTTGGTTAATCAATGTTTTAGTTTCAAACCTTTTTTCGTACTTCCTGTCCTTTTGTATTCCAAAATTACTTTCTATAGTTGGTATCAATATTTCTATGTTTTCTATCAATGTGCAAATTACTATCCGTACCAGTATACTGAAAAGGCATAAAGGGATATAAGTCGAATTTTGTTTGGCTTACTCATCTTTAAATAAAAGAATAATTAAAATTATTTCTATGTGACTTTATACTTTACTTGTACAAAGACACTTATCTTCGTCCTCAATGATATTCTTCTATATCGATTAACGACACCCTTACTCGACTATCGTTACATTCATAGACTGACCTATGTAATACAAAAAGACGGAAATACGAAAAAAAAAAGATTGAAAAAAAAATATTGATAAACAAATTAAATTCTAATCTGCTCACCGAATGAATCCCTGTAATTCAGAACAGGTTTTTTTTCGTTTATTTTTTATGTTTCAAACTTTGTCAAATTGAACTTGTACAAATTTAAGGGTATTACAATCTCAGAGTCAATTGGAAACCTTAAATAGTTTTTCTATTTTTGAAGAATGCAATTATTAAAACTTGATAGGGGTTTTCTCAATAAATTGCGATTTAACTTTTCATCATTTCGGTAAAGACCTATAGGTGATTCGTTTTTAGTATGGATCCATGTTTTAAGCTGACAAGAGCAAAATAAGGAATATTATAATAAAAAAAAGTTTATTAGCTGCTTTGTTAGTCCAATCGATGTTGTTTGTAAATGTTTGTTTGTATATTATGATATTATGCGAGAAAAGTATCTTCATGTTATTTTGAAACCGTTTCGATGGTTTTTCTTATCTGAAAATTGGTGGGAATTGAACATTGTACAATACAATAAAACTGAGCATAGAAATGGGAAATATATCGTAGAGACAACAAACAAACAGCTGAAGGCTAACCAACTGCTCTTCAATGCAGCGAGAAAATCCCACACCTTGATGTGGTCTACAGCTGGCACCTAAATACAAATGTATACTACTTTCATGAAAATGAACGTCATACTAAATTCCAAATCATATAAATGAATAAGAACACCAAAAAACATATAAAACTAACAAAGTTCAGAGGCTCCTGACTTGGGAGAGACGCAAATCTGCGGCCGAGGTTAAACATGACTTTCGTATATTGTGAGATCTCAAACCTCCTACTATAAAAATGTACCTCTAGCCAATGTAGAAAAAACACACAGTAATATGCACAGCAAAACTCAATTTACAAGAAGTCCGATGCTAGAATAGGCAATAAAAGAAACGAAGAAAAATGAGAATGATACATAAATTAACAAAGATCCGGACTACTGCATAATACGTAGCAGTAACCGACATGCCAGCTCCAGACCTCAATTAAACTTATTGAAAGCTTATGTCTTTATCATATGAATATCAAGCACAATCCCATCCGTTAGGGGTTTAGCATCATACCATCATAAAATATATGAGAACATAACCCGTATCATGCCAGCAACTGGTTTAGAATAAATGTGTCTGACGAAAAGACGAGTGAAGCAATATCAATACCAAAATATGCCATCCTTAATGACCTAACACCAGTATCGTAATTATATTCTTTTATACAGTGATAGGTCTTCAACACTGTTGTTCTTTCGGGTATTTTTTTGGTTCTTGTTGTTGCTGTTTTGTTGAGATGCCTTCTTTTTCGTTTTTGAGACAAGTATATTCATCGGAAGAAGCAGTAATGGTAGTGTAGATGTGGTTTCATTGACTGACATTCGATAAACTCTTTTGTATTCAAATGTTGAAAGGAAGGAGGCTATGTTTAAAAAAAGGATTACTCCTACTTTTCCTCAGAACAACTCTCTAGTGTTATGACATATTGTTTATGGGGAAAAGTAACCCTCTTTTAGTCTTTGATCCTGGTCCTTTCTCTGATTTAGTTGACCTCAGTAGCAAGACGGGATATCCGGTTGCCGCTCATCTATAGTTAGCATTTTACTTTTAATGCACAAGACAAGTTGATTAAGTTAATTAATAAGAATTATTTCTTAAATTTGTTTGATGTTATTCCTAAAGTTTGAAAGTTTTAATGTAAAATATATTTAATTTTTATTGACATGAAGCGAGTCAAGATGCAATTGAAAAAGATTAAGACTTAAAAAAAATTAAGGTTATAGTTTTTGATAGAATATAAAGGTAACAAACCACAAAATAATTGGGTACCGAAAGCAGGATATATCAATTTGTTGTGACTTTAAAATGTTCTTAATTATCTACATAATGTTTGTAGCGGTCATTTCGTCATTCCTATTATTGGGTTATTCTGTACTTCACGAAAACATGTGTTTATGATCATGTCATATGTCATATTATGGTATTTGGTTTTCTAAAAAAAAAAAAAAAATCAACCTTAATTAAGTCAGACGCTATATATATTAGGTCGCTACATATTAAACTGAATTATTAGTTTCTAGTCACGTGTGTAGGGTAAGTTAGAAATTTTCTGACGGAAGGAAGTTTATGTGAATAGCATTGGAAACAAAAAGAGCTACCGGATTTTTTGTAAAAATTGATAATAGGATAATTTTACCCGTGAAATTATTCATTTTTTTTCAACCGCAATTTAGAATCACATTCGAAAATTGGTAAATATATATGACAGTTTTATCCTTTAATCATTAATTTCTTCGTAAAAGTAATTGCTTTGTATTGGTAATACCATGTTAAAGAATCGCTTTCCCATGCATGTTTAACGCAAAACAGTTTGTTTTTAACGCTACCCAATGTGTTTTAATTTAATAATTGTTTTATTTGTTTTTTGATCTTTTAGAGAAAAAAACCCGACAGTTGACGACTGAAAAAATCCTATGTTGATGGTAAAAATTGTGACTTTTCAAATAAATTGATGATAAATCGTTATGGTGTGTAAATTAATGTCCTAAAGATAATACTTAACACGAAAATATACTAGGTATACGTGTACATAGTAACGGTAACAACCATTCATTGTAGCTTCTAGTAGAATATTATAATTTATAATGTGCAATTTTTGTGAACTTATCTATTTTGATTGCGTCGAAACCGAGAAATGTACCGAAACTCCCCGAAAACTTCCGAAGAATAACCTGATTGGATATGAAACTATTTATACCTTTTCAAAACTATATATATAAAAGGTATTGACCTACATTAATACTCGAAGTAGTAAACAACTACATACATGTGTACTCTGGTCCATTCTGAAATAACCAGGTAAACAGGTCTCAGGGCATGCGACTAGTATATATATAAAGTTAATGAACAAAACCCGATTATACTTTTAAAGTCTCTTTCTTGTTCTTTATCTAGTAAAAGGTAAGTTCAACTTATTTTTTTGTTTTAGAATTAAAATATTCTACAACTGTACACAAACGAAAGGAAGTTGTCTTCCTTTTAGCAGAAAAAAAACATTAAGGCACGACTGTTGGTATTGCATTTAATGAGGCCATTTACAAGCCCTTCAAATCACCTTTTTACCATTTGATAGCTGAACTTCTACTATATCACTAGTCTGTCAACAATGAGGTTGTCAATCAGAACCCCAATATCTATTGACAAGGATTCTCAGTTTTCCTGCTGAGGGACGGGGGTTTTCCCTCTGCCACTCCGACTTTATCAACCAACAAAACTGCAACGAAATAGCCAAAAGTGCGAAAGTTGTGATTAACATCATTCGATTAAAAAAACATTTTTTTCTTTTAAAAAGTCACATGTTTACAACATGCACAAGTGTTTGACTGTTATCACGTAATTCTCTATCTTACATGTATAAAAATAAAGTATTTCTGAATGTGTAAACATGGTAAATAAGCTCAGGGTGTAACGTGTATTAAAGTGTGTTTCTTATTAATGTAAGTGATATAACTTGATCACTTTTTGTAAAATAAAAATGTATACCGATCATACTCATTGACAGTACCCATATGAGCTCCACTTAAAACCGAACGATCTAGATCACTTATGAAATCATTTTATAATATCGATATGGAAAGACTTATAATATATTGTACCATGGTATTTATGTTTCTGATAGTGGTATGTATGTGTTTAACAATTAAAAAACAAGCTTAAAATTTGTTTTCTGTAATTTTCTATGTGCATATCAATGTCAATGTCTGTTTTTGTCATTTTTACAATTTTATTCTGTTACATCAGAAAACAAAAACAACTTATTTCAAATTTAAATTATATCAAAACTTTTTTAAATTTGAAATTTATTCAAATTTAATTTATATTAAAAATTCTTTTCTGAAATTTATTCAAATTTAATTCACATAAACATTTCTTTAAATTAGAAATTTATTCAAGTTTAGTCTATATTTAAATTCTTTAAATTTGAAATTTATTTAGATTTAAAAATACCTTTAAACTAGGTTGAAATTTGGAAATTTATTTGCAATATTAAATTTAGTTTAAATCTATATTAAATAAGAAATTTTCCAGCAAAGTAAATGCATAATATTTTTTGTAATTTGAAATTTAATATGCATAACACATGCATTTAATTTTTTATTAAGGATGTACTTAGGTGAGGTTTTGGAATTCAGGTCAAATATTCGGACTCCTTGGTGTTTTACCATACAATAAAAGGTAAAATATTTTGCCCCATAACACACATTTATTTTTTTCATTTTAGACGTAATAGCTCATGAAAGGTCATTTCCCAAAATTTTAGAAGATTCTTGATTTTTTTTCTTTTGTTTTGAGACCCAAATAATACCAATGAAAATATAAGGTAAAAGTCCGAGTCAGCCTTTTCCCGCCATATTTAAAATCAAATATCTTGAAAAGGAGGTCCATGACCTATCAATATTTTTAGTTTATTTTTATCCTTAACGAATGCTCTACCGGCTTATAGTATCAATTTCAACATGTTAATTTATTAATTTTCACCTAACCTCACCTAAGTACATCCTTAAATGCATCATTTCTTGCAGTGAGGCTCTCAAGTCGCTCACCTGTTATATTTTTGCTTACATATTTCATCAATGATAATTTGTGCTTTTCAATATATATATATTGTAGCGGACAGAGGCTTGAAATGCTTCGACCCAAAAGTTATTACTCAAATTTTATGAGTAGTTTGTAAATAACAAAGTCAGTATGACAAGATATGAGCTGGTCAGTATAATATAAGCATTTGCTAAAAGTCACTTAAATAAGTTTCTATATTTTATTCATTTCAAGAATCATATATTTTCATTTATATTCAAGATATGACAAGAATCTATTCAGTATAATACATGTAGTAATTTATCTCTACACTCAAGAGATATTTATTAACTTATCTTAACACTCAAGAGATAATATGTTGGTGTGTCAGAAAAATACATAAAAAGGCTGAGTTCTGCTATCTTACTAAGAAAATAAATTACCTAAGAGAAAATCCTAACTTTAAGTGAATTTAATCAGAATACCTCTTTCTGACATTTTTGTATATAGTTGTAACTGGTACCTCACCAGTTACATAATAAATGTTTATTATAACTAACAATGAACTACAGTTTATACCATACATAAACTGTATTGTTTATTATAATTTCCAGACCTTTAGGAAATTATCCCTTACTTGCCAAATGTTTTCCTATTTAATCCTATTTATTATAACAAAAAGACAAACGTTAACAGTAAACATGAACTTCAATGAACGATTTCAATAATCCTAACTTTAAAAGATAAACTAGAAATAAAGCTCCAAAAAGTCCGCTAAAATTAAATATTCCTTTTAAACTTAAAAAACGCTAACTTTACTGTACTATTTTCCTTTACAATTTAACCTTTAAAAATAGAAAGTTTCTGAGAAAAATTAACCATTATGACTAAAATAAATAACGAGCAAATAAAAATACCAACTGTAAGAACCAAAAGTTTAAGCAGAACTGACGACCAAGCGTCGAAATTACGTCAATGTTGGATTGTTGGCAAGTTGGAAAAACGTTGGATTGTTGGATCGCGCGCTTGCCGTCCAACTAAAGATTTGAATTCTCAAATAGATTACAAAAACCATAATTATACACAATTTTAGTAACCTTTATATAATAAACAAAGTTTGCATGGTACTAAACAAATTTCTATGGTAACTAAAAATACAGCAATATATACAGCGCCACCGGAAGTCACAATGCGTAAACAACATTTGCAAAAAGTATGTGTGTCACCGGCGGACCAATATGATATATATCAAGGATAGTGAGCATTAACATCTACAAAACATTGAAGACGTTGACTATAAATACTAAAAGGAATTACAAGAAGTATGTGAAAACAGTTGCCAACACGTAAAAATAGTGTTTTTATTGAACAATCGTCCCAAGTGACACATGGGTTCTACTGCGCATGTCAATACATTTCATTCATACATTCAAGCAAGGTGCGTGGAATTTACTACAGTTGCTTAAATTGGATTATCACAAAAATACAAGACATATGGTTTCCAAAATCAACATATAATGACAGATAGATGTAATCATAGAACGCATAGATTTTACACTACAGAGAAGTTATGATTATCGATTTTCAATCAACTGAAGTTAAAATTGGATTCAACCAAGCATGATGACCTCATGTCCTAATTTGCGGACGACACCTATTTGTGGATTATTCAGTGGATTATTACTGTGAACTGGTAAATTATAACATGAAATTCAAATTGTTTAATCAAATATACAAATGACATTCAATTCAATTTCTTCAAGAATCATAATACTATAATTGTTCTAACTTTACTTTATTAAATGTTAATTAAAACTTATTGCTTCAATTATGAATATGTTCTAGACTACAAGCATTACAAGTAGTATAATACAAGTTACTGTTTCCTACATAATAACTTTCATAAAAAATACAGAATATTAAACAGTATGCTTTATTTATACCAATAAAAACATACATAAACATATCTTATCCATGTCTATGTAGACCTACATGTATATCACACATGTCACTATAAAATACATGTACCCTATTCGTCGTACTCTGTATATATTAATGAGTGGCTTACAAATGCTATTTAAATGTTCATTGTATCTGTTTTATTTTCTTCAAAAACAAATTAATGCATTTTAGCCGTATGTTCCATTCAGCTATATTGTCTATGTTTCTAGACGTACAACGAAATAGATTTTACTTTGCTGAACTTTTTTGTTGTTTACAGTTTATCTTTATCTTCAGTAATATAATATAATATAATATAATAACCAAAAACTGCATTTCCTTCAAATTAAGGGGCAGCAACCCAAAAATGGGTAGTTCGGTTTGTCAGAAAATTTCATGGCTGATAGATGCTGACCAATCAAACAGTTCAACCCCATGTCAGATTTGCTCTAACAGTTTTAGTTTTTGAAATATAACCAAAAAAACTGAATTTGACCCCTATGTTCTATTTTTAGCCATGGTGGCCATATTTGTCAATGGATCACAATTTTGAATATAATTTATAAAAAAGAGATACCCTATGGAAGTTTGAAGTTATTTGGCTCAGTAGTTTCAAAGGAGAAGATTTTTAGTTTAAACAGTATTTATAAATGAAAAATAAGATAAAATATTACAACGTTACATAAAGTTCAAATATGGGATTCGGAAACAAGTTTGGAAAAACTTATATAAATCCGTCTCCCTGAAGATTTTTTGAATAGTTTACAAAGACAGACGACGACGGACGCCATGTGAAGGCATAAGCTCACATGGGTCAATAATACCCAATGGTCTTGAAGTAGTGATTTCAGTTACTGACGTTTTTATCATCTTAAAGTGATATGAAACCTCAAATTAAAAAAAAATGATGCAAATGTTTTTTTTTAACTACATGGATAGTTTTCATTATAAAACTTATGTACATATACTTTTTTTCTGAAGAAATTCTTTAATTTGTTCCACATTGTTACACCTCAATATGAATTAAAAAGACAACATCGTCATTATTGAACTTGACCTATATTTTGTCATCAGTAACAACATATTAAAATTTCAAAAGCTTTGGTTGAATGGTTCATGAGAAAATGCACAGACACGACGGGAAACACCATTTTTCAATCTTTCAAGAACCATAACTCCTGAACGGTAAAAGTCAAAATCGTCATTATTGAACTTGACCTCCATTTTGTCATCAGTAACAGCATATTAAAATTTCGGGAGCTTTGGTAGAACAGTTCATGCATAAATGCACGGACACGACTGGAAACTCCATTTTTCAATCTTTCAAGAACCATAACTCCTAAACGGTAAAAGTCAAAATCGGCATTATTGAACTTGACCTCTATTCTGTCATCAGTAACAACATATTAAAATTTGGGAAGCTTTGGTAGAACAGTTCATGCATAAATGCACGGACACGACTGGAAACTCCATTTTTCAATCTGTCAAGAACCATAACTCCTGAACGGTAAAAGTCAAAATCCCGTTATTGAACTTGACCTTCGTATAGTTGTCAGTAATAACATATTAAAATTTTAAAAGCTTTGGTTGAACGGTTCATGAGTTAATGCACGGACAACATTTGATTGCCGACCGCCCGCCCGCCCGGGCGCCTGCCGTACATCCCTATATCAATAGCCGACATTTTTGTCACAAAAATCCGGTTAAAAATGTTAGACACAATATATCAAAATGTGAAACACAATATATTAAAATAATATGCTTCACATCTGTTTCTATCACAAATATCTCACATTTCAAAAAACCTTTTCCTTCACATATCGAATCAAATTTTCAACCCGCCTAAGAAAAATAAAGTGTTCAGTAAAACCATCTCAAGGTATCCCGAAACAAATGGGAATTTGCAAGCCAACCTCAAACCTTTTCGAGAAAAATACCATGTTTTGTGGCCAGGCAATATTCTTTTTCAGACTTTTTGTGAACAATTGCCAATGTTTATGTTTTTGGGGTTTCCCTATCCTTATTTTTCCTTCCGAATTGCTATGAGAATATTACACCAAATGCTAGCTTCCCCTTAAATTTTGTTCTATTTATTGATGCTTAGTTCTGACTGTTTCATCTTCATGACATTTAGATGTGTAAGTTATCTCAGTTTGAATTTTTTGAATACACTATTAGTGCTTATATATAAATGTATCTTCTACCAAATATTAAAAATAAGAACATAAATAAATATAATTCTTACAATAATAGTAACTTTTTTAATTCATTGTAAAATATCCCTAATTTTTTTATATCTATAAATACATACGTTTGATATTCAGACATAATTGTGTATTGCACATGTAACAGTTATTATTGCATAGCAATATAATATTTCCCTCAGAAAGTAACCAAAAGTTAGCGTGCAATAAATTCTAATATTGCAATAGAGCAATAAATCTTCAAATTTATGACGTCATCAACGACAAAATCTTAGTTTAAACCAATTTTTACTTTTAAAAATTATATGATCTTATATTGCTATACAATAAAAGGGTTATTGAATGAATATTGGGAGATATTGTCCATCAAAGAAACTTATTTTGCACTCGCAAGCTCGTGCAATATAAAATTCTACTCGGGACAATGTTCCCCAATATTCATGCAATAACCCTTCATTATTATCATGAGCCATGCACTGTATTTAACATCTACTATATTACAATATCCCCGACTTCTTTTAACTACATGTGTTTTGATATTTAAACTGTTGCATAAGGGGTGTTGTCGTAATCCATTATATTCCAATTGTCTCTAAATGCAACTTACAGGGTTGCAGCTCACAAGGAAGCTATTAAACCAAGAGTTCCGAATGGTGAAGTTGAAATCATCCCTTCGTAAATTTTACGGACGCCATCACGAGTTGGTTGACCGTTATGGAATAACCATTTCACAAATGATATCGGATATGTTCCTTACGTCGTAACTACAATCCCCTTCCCTTTCATGAATGTGACCTACCGATTTAGACTATTTACCGGATTTGTTATCACATGAGCAACACGACGGGTGCCACATGTGAAGCAGGATCTGCTTACCCTTCCGGAGCCCCTGAGATCACCCCTAGTTTTGGTGGGGTTCGTGTTGTTTATTCTTTAGTTTTCTATGTTGTGTCATGTGTATATTTAGTTAATAACTGTAGATTTGACAAAGATTGCACTATCAGATAGTGCAGTGATCAGTGCCACGTGCTATATTCACAGTTTTCTTTTCTTCGGTTTATTTAGTCAAACTAGGATTGCCAAAGAAAACAAGCGTTCTAGCGGTTTATATTCGAGCGTCACTGTTGAGTCTTTTTTTAGACAAAAGGCGCGTCTGACGCAGGTATAAAATTACAATGTTGGTATCTATGAAGAGTTTATTTACTTATCATAGTGACTGTATAAAATAACTATAATTATAATAGGAGGAATAAACCGTTTTGGTTAATTCTAAAATTAAAAAAGGCAAATTAAATATATAATTTGCATATAATTTGTTTGTTATTAAGGGTTAGACGAAAAATTGATGAACTGATCAATGCAGCGTTACATATGAGATGTTTAAAGGGATAAGGCATCAAACGGCAACTTATTACTTTAATCTCAATATCATCGGTTAGATGTTCACAAGAATAATTTAAAGTTTTGCATTTAACCATATTAACGTTTACACATGTTCATAACGTGGCTCCTTATATGTTTACACTCGGACCTAACAGGCTATAAATATCCATAAAGCTGAAAATAAGATGTATCGTTTATTGTTTGCGTGCACCTTTTTCCTCTTAGACAGTAATTGCGCTTAATTAATTCAGGCTTTATATTCTGTTTTAAGGTCATGGCAATCAGATTTATCTGGTCTATATGCAAACTAATATCAAAAGCGCCCTATGGTGAAAACGATACGATATTAACAAAGTTTTTGTCAATTACATAAAATGATAACACAATATTGCATTCATTCTCATTACTTATTTCCTTACCTTCAAGTTTTTACATGTTTGCCATGTTTTTTTTTCGAATTCAAGCATCCTGTCACAAAAATATCTTTCAATATAGTGTGATTTTGAATTTACTATTTTTTATCTATCTGATAAACAAAACAACAAAGAGAGAATATTATAATTGGGAACAAATTTAAGACACAGATAAGGAAGTTCCTTACAAAACAGTATTTTGAATTTTTAGATTTTTCTATGTTAAGTATTTCAAGTGCTTAATATTTTAAGCTTATGTTTTTTATTTGATAAGTTAACAATGGGGTCATTGGCTTTTTTCATACGGTACAGATCATCCTAGGTTTTTTTTATTAAAAATCACAAAACGTAAAATGAAACCTAACGTGGTCATCAATGTTGCTACTTTGTTGCTGATTTACAGTTGAAGATGGCCACCAGGATTTATTATTGAATCATGGGGCCAATATAAAACCAAATTTGGCCTAAGTCATTATTTAAGTATCTGTTATGATTTTTATCTTTTTTTACATGATTTAATAAAAAACATATAAAAAGTGACAGTTTTTGGCATATTTGATAGATTTTTTATATTCAAGCTTGAATCGGAGCGTTTTTAATGAGTGAATCAGTTAAAATCTTTCAAAAATAATTGAATCAATTGAAATAGACATTTAAGTGTTTAAAAAGTGTGCAAACTTTCGTCAGATGAACTTGAAATTTGAGGCCAAAACCGGCCAAAACCGGACCTACTCCTTTTTAGTATTTCGAAACTTGGATTTTCAATGCGGATTTTTCATTTAATTACGCCAAAGTTCAGATGTTCTTGAAATTTAATTTATTTTTAGATCACTTGGCTCATCGTCGGTCGTCGTTAACTTTTACAAAAAAATTCTTCTCTGAAACCACTTAGCCAAATTCAACCACACTAGGCCACAATCATAATTGGGGTATCTAGTTTAAAACATGTGTCCGGTGACCCAGCCACCTAATCAAGATGGCCGCCATGGCTAAAAATAGAACATAGGATTAAAATGTAGATTTTTACTTAAATCTCTGAAACCAAAGCATTTAAAGCAAAGCGATCGGACAGGGATAAAATTGTTTATCAGGTCAAGATCTATCTGCCCTGAAATTTTCAAGACGAATCAGACATCTGTTATTGGGTTCCTGCCCCTGAATTGGTAATTTTAAGGACATATTGCCGTTTTTTGTTATTATCTTGAATATTTTTATAGATATACACAGTAACCAGCAATATTGATCAGCAAAGTAAGGTCGACAAATACATGAACATGACCAAACTTGTCAGTTTACCCCTTACGGAATTATGACCCTTTATAGTCAATTTTTTTAATTTTTTTCGTAAATTTCTGTAATCTTTTATAAAAATCTTCTCCTCTGAAACTACATACTAGACAACTTTCACCAATCCTGACCACAATCATCATTAGCGTATCTAGTTTAAATATGTGTCCGATGACCCCGCCTTCAAACCATCAGGGCTGACATGGTTAAAAATAGATCATAGGGATAAAATGCAGTTTTTGACTTATTCCTCTGAAACTAAAGCATTTAGAGCAAATCTGACAGATGGCAACAATATTTATAAGATTTAGATTTATCTGCCCTGAAATTTTCAGACGAATTCGACAACTCGTTGTTGAGTTGCTGCCCCTGAGTTACTAATTTTACGGAAATTTTGCAGT
Organism: Mytilus edulis; assembly: GCA_019925275.1. Classification (NCBI taxonomy): domain Eukaryota; kingdom Metazoa; phylum Mollusca; class Bivalvia; order Mytilida; family Mytilidae; genus Mytilus; species Mytilus edulis. Next base: position 70,964,686 of record CM034349.1, read on the forward strand.
TTTTTGTTATTATTTTAGATATCATTATAATATCTCATATCTAATACTATTTATCATGATTTTAACCTTATTTTACATGATTTCCAAAAGCATCAGTAAATACAGGTGAGCGACACAGCCTCTTGAGAGCCTCTGGTTTAAAATACAATTGTGTGTGTGTTCCCAATTGTTAGATTTACTAAGATGACAATAATGTAAAGCAAAGTATTTGCTTATTCTGGAGAATATACCGCTTCATCGGAACAGAGTTTGTTCTTATACAAACAAGTTATATCACCGCATATTTAGGTTAACACTACGGAAGTTTATATTTCTTCAACTAATGTAAGGTTTAATTGTTTTTGTAATTATATCAACAAAATGAACTGTTAACGGTATACAAGTATAAATATATAAATCAGATACATGTACACTTCTCAGTTTAGTTAATAACAGTTCTATAGTTATTAAGTATCCCTCATCATGTAGAAATAAGTTACATCTCGAATGTAAAATATTTTCAGACGTGATTGTGTGGTATGATTTTAAGACTTCAAAAAACTAATTATCAAGGGAACGTTAAACAAAGTATTACATGCCATTGGTTAAAAACAGTTTAATATCAATCACAGTGAAATGTCTTTTGAAAGAAATATTTGATCAAATTACGTGTAGTTGTTCTTTCAAACAGACAACAATATGCATTTGAAATAAAAGTTATCTTTGAACTAGGCCATGTTCATTATTGTTCAAGTATTTTTAAAGATAAACATAAAGGACAGTCATATCCGAAATAATTTCTCATAGCATAAAAAGGGTGACAAATTTTAGAAAGTAAACACAAAGTTTTATCATTGAACTTCCAACAAATTCAAAGGTTGACATTCAAAGCAAGAATCTCAGCATTAAATTCATACAGATTTTCTTACCCCAATTTCCAATTTTGTTTTTTTGGATATTCAAACTATGGGTCGAGTAGGTTGCAAGAAAGCTCAAGATTTTCGCCAAAACAAAACCAAACAGGGTTTATTCCAAAAATTTTCGTTATCAATTATAAACTATGATGTTACAGCGTCAATTGGCTACAAAATGTCCATATAGTCCATTCAATCTAGCATAAATTGACCCTAACCTTGAAGTGACTGCAACAGAAGATTTTTAAGTTTTAATCTTTGAATTATATCCCAAATATACACAGAAAAAAAGTCCAATAAAATCTAATTTGAGGAAAACTAAAAAAACATGATTTTAAATTCCTATGGAGATTTGCATTGATAAGTGAGATAACAAAATTATAACACTTCCGCATCCATTCAACAGAATATATTGGTTCTTGATGTTTTAGCCATCTTTAGAGTATAACAAACAACTCTGAAGGTGTTTTTAAATCTTTTTTTAAGCTGCAACCCAGATTTTATAATTCATTAGTTGACCATGTATTAGATTTTGCAGCATGTCAAGTTGAAGGATCTCAAATTGAATAAAACTAATTAAGCACTTTTTGTGGTTTAAAATTTCTTTAAACAAACTAGATGCTGAATAAACATTATTTACATAGATAAACAATACCAAACATTCACATTATTTTTTCAAAATGGTCACAAAGCCATAAATTTGGAAATTCTTTAATGACAAATGTGGTAAAAAAATATACCCATATCACTTTGGTATTGTATATTTCATGAGCAGAAGATTATATAACATAGTCAAATACGAACTTATAACCCCATCAAAGTATCATAGTTACGTGAATTTTAAAAAAAATCAACCAAAAACTGATAAAAGACTAGTTTTTGCGGAGTTATCTCCCTTTCAAATTTCAATTCCCATAAGAAATTTAAAATGCAAAATTTGAGTTTTTCTCAGGTTAGATTTTATGGGACTTTTTTCCGTGTATATTTAGAGCTTGATGCTATAGATTAGAACTAAAACATTTTCTGTTGCAATTAGTTTGAGGTTCAAACTTAGTTTGACTGGACTGGTAGCCACCTATACAATCCGTAAAACCTCGTGTTGAATAATAAATTCAAGCACTCCGTAGAAGGTGTACTAAAATTAAACATTTCATGTTTTTGTTAATGAATAACTTGGTTTACTTGTTTAATGAAACATCATTGAAAGAACTGCAGTTTATCTACTATTTATTAATTGCACAATCGACGAATATAGAACTACAAGGGGGAAATCCCGTAAAGTTAAATAGTGCGGTGACTGAAGGCAGATTTTTTTTAATTTAATCTCCCCACCGAACACACACCTATATTATATATCATAGGAAAGAGGAAATCGTGTACTATAATAATATGCCTGTCGTCAAGACTTGATATGGTCACATTTTTTTAAAATTGAGGTCAAAGGTCATATGTAAAAATCTGTGAAAATTTGGGAGGGTTTCAATTTTGACATTTTTTTTATATTTCTAAACTCTACCTAAATACAAATGATACTGTTTTGGCTTTAGTAATGTTTGTTATTATACATAAACCTTAATCATTGAGATTTTTTTTATCAAAAAAATGCATAAAACGACGTTTTATAAACAAAACTTCAAAAATCAAGTTTTCAACCTATAAAATGTTTAGAGCACCTTAACCTTATGACAAATTTCAAATTCAGGTAAACATCAAGTGTCATGCAGGACAATACTTTAAAATTATTTTTTAAACCATCATATTGGGTGAGGTATGAAACCAAAGCAATAGAACACTACAGTCAAATATGACCTCAAATTGAATTTGCGGATACTTTATTTTTTTTTAAAGACTACTCGTTGCTTTTGTTTTTTTTCACAATTATTACTGCTTCCATAGTATTATCTGTTGTTGTGTATTTTACTCTGGTTAAAATCTATTACATTATAGGTTTTGTACCTATATATCCCCCCTTTTTTCCTTGCAACGTACCACAAACTTCAAAAGTATTCCATATAAAAAAAAGAAGATGTGATATGATTGCAAATGAGACATAAATTAACTTACAATTATAGGTCCCGTACGGGCTTCAACAATGAGTAAAAAATTGAATTCATACTGCATAGTCTTCAATTCCCGAAACAAATAATGTAAAACAAACGAAAAATCTAACGGCCCGATTAATGTACAAAATGAATAAGAAACAAATAGAAACAAACGACAAACACTGCATTACCATCTCGTGACTTGAAACTGACACATACAGAATGTGGCCGGGTTAAACTTTTTTTAAGGGCGCACCAACACTACCCTAATCTGGGTATACCAGTGCAACAGCTTTATACCAAATCAACCGTTATCTTCATCATCTTCATGTTCATAAACCGTCACAAGACATGTTTTAATATTTCTACTCATTTCACTCATGGCCACATGTCTGCACATGAAAGGTTCTGCTCACAGCAAACACGTTATTTTGAGTTTTTCTTTACAAGTATAGACAAGGTATTGTAGGAAGTCCGAAGACATTTGTTCCTAAAAAAAATACCAGCTTCAAACCATCCCTATCAATTCATCCAAGATTTAACAGAGATCTAAAAGGGGGTTTAGTAAGGTGTGATGACATCCATATGCGTGTCTGTAAAGATGCTGAGGAAACATTATACGAGATGAACACATTATCTTGAATTCGCTCAATTTCATGGTTTGCAATACATTAGATAGCGTCGCACTTTACTTTAAGAAGCATAACGTCCATTGGCATTCAATGTTTCAACAAGGTGTTTTGAACTAAACTCATGGTACATTTGTAAAGCCAATCCTAAATAAAAAAGAGTAAAACAAAATTGGCCACACACACGATTGACTTAACAATTTCTTAGTATTTACGCAATTTCTCTGGTGCCATTTCCTGAGAATAGTCTTGGCTGTATGCAGTTTCATCGAGTAACTATAAAATGAATTGCAATAAATACGAAGGCATTGACTGAATTGAAGAAGGAAGAGACAATTCATCCGAAGTTGGGTATTCTTCTTTAGAGTTTCGATGTCTTTTCTAAGTATACTTGCAGCGGAATGAAATATCTGTCCGTTATGTGTGTCTATTACCGTTGACATTGAGATTTTGAGGTCAGTTTTCAATTGCCTAGCAGCTGATATTGCATCTCAAATAGTTATTTTGCTACTATATATTATGTTATATTTGCCTTGAACTTGTTGTTTGACAACTGAATTTCTATATAAATCAATAAGTTTAGAACGCATGTTAAAAGTAGAATATTTTAAATTAGAGTAGATCTGTATTTAGCAAGTAACGGTGTCACGAGGAATGACCATTAAATCGTTGTCAATAGCCAAAATAAAATTAGTAAAAGCAGTATCGTGATCTGAGATATCTGCTTCCACGGGTTTGGATTTTTTTGGGGTCTTTTCTCGTTTTTAGCAAATGATTTGTAATGCAACCAAAATGACAGAGTGCTTGAAGTTTAAAAGATGGACGGAAAAACTATTTCAATTTTAACTTTGTCTGACACGGATAAAACATTCTTCATACGCTCATCTGATTCAAATTTGCGTAGTGTTTTTGATATTTCTAAAATGTTTTGTTGCAACAAAATGTACAAGCGCTCCAGTTGAACGACTGCATTCTAGAACGCATAAAAATACTCGAAACTGTGGGACAACAGTCTGATAATTGTATGTCGTCATTAAATATCAGATAAGAAGCTTCCTAGCTCTAAAAGGGGGCACACATATGTTAACTTTTGTAACTTTTGTAGCATGAACGATGGTAAACTGCCTGTACGGAGTTCCTCGAATTAACAGCTATCGCATGAAATCATAGGCACGTGTTTCTGTCAATATGGGGTTTGCTATCCATATCCGTACGGGTGATTTTTCGTACGGTTATGGATAGTAAACCCATATTGACAGAAACAAGTGCCTTTTCATGAAACATGTTCACCTCATCAAATCTTTTTTTCGATGCAGATACAAAAATCGACTTCCCTATATGGTTAAATTGACTCAAAATTCCAGTCGAGTTTGTTTTTTTGCATATTAAGCACTGCATAAAATTGAACGACTTTATTCTTTTCTTTTGGACTTATTGGAGCAAGTTGCAACGGACTTCACATATCACGGAATATTTACTGAAACTATCCGTCAATTATTTTGATTTTACAATAAGACTTTTCTGACAAGTATATTTGATGTTTTGTAACAAAAAAACATAGAATATAAACATATACAAACAAAGTATGTGGCATATATGTGCACTTTAATTGAAAATATGTGTATATAATAGCGAAAAAGGTAGTGATTCCATCTATCAGTTGAGAGCAAATTATTGACTAATACACAAAATGTGACGGAAGGCAATTGATTAAGTTCCGTGTTGAAGTTGAAGTTTTTAGTCCATTCTTTTTCCATTGATTTCTTGAGTTTTTTTTCATATTTTGGTTCCGAAAATTTTATCACTTATTAGTTTTATGAAATACTATATGCTTAAAATATCATGGGATAATTTGTATTACTGCTATGAAGAAGAAACCAAAGTTTGTGTCTGAATTTGCAATTAAAATTACCTCAATTTTAAACAGTCCAAACTTTGCAAATTTTATAGATTAGAAGAAAATAAAATACTAAATAGAATATTTTGACATATAAAAATGGCTCCAGGAAAAACTATTTCAATTAAATGTGAGAAAACATACACATTTTTTCAATTTGAAAAAGGGGGGTTGAAACTCTCCAATATACTACTAGTCATTAAAACGACTTTTTAGAAAAATGTGACCGTACGAAATTCTGACGACAGGGCAAAAACTAAAGAAGACATATTTGTCTTTAAGTTAAGACCATTTTTAGCCGTGTGTTATTTGGGGAGATTAAACTCGCGATCTAGACGACTTTTTACACTTCTGTCACCGCACTATTACGGTTCTTATTAATAATGACCTCTGACTTGTTGAAGTATTAAATTATTTGACACAAGTGATTTAACAATTATGTATTAAACGTACACTATAAGAAAGAAATGGAAATTGATTATCAAATATAGTTTGTCTACAAATACAGTCCAACTGAAAAGTACTAAACATGCTGTGAATAAAATCGTTTATTTTCTTTTAAAACACATCAGACAAATAAAAAGATCTACAATTAATGAAAAAAGGCCATTATCATTTATAGTACATGTACCTGGTATATTACACAGTCCAACTTTTCAAGTTTCAGCTGGCAAAACTTAGATATTCTCTTTGTGTGGCATTGTACCAAGGGTAGAGGTAGGCATGGCCCTTGAAATTGTCTATAGCAATTATGCCCTTATCCCATACACGTTTGTCAACATAGGGTAAGGGGTACATGGTATGTCACATGGACCAATTTTACTGGCCAAATTAAGATATTCTTCACGTCGGCTATTATACCAGAGGTAAGCGAAGGCATGACCTTTAGAATAATCTAAAATACTTATCACGTCGACTTGTACGAGTTACTCAACATAGGGTAGCGGAGGGGTGACCCTGTAAGTCACATAGTCCAACTTTACAAATTCCGAGTGGCCAATTTGAGATATTCTCCATGTATGCTATAGTTGCAAAGGTAGAGGTTGACATGACCTTTATAATGGCCTATAGCACTTAAACCCTATACCTGTACGCGTTTGTCATCATAGGGTAAAGATTGGGCCCTTCCCGGTATGACAAATAGTCTATCTTTCCAATTGTCGGATAAACTCGAAGATTATGTGCGTAGGCCATCGTACCAGAGGTGGAGGTATATGAAGCATGACCTTTGAAATGGTTTATGACACTTATGTCCAGGTCCCGTACGGGTTTGTCAACATGGGGTTAGGTTTTTTTCCGCTTTACTATTTCCGGTTTGTCAAATCATGAAAATCTCCGCGTTAGCCATTATACCAAGTAAGAGGTGCGCACGGCCTTATATAGGTACATAGCATTTATTCATATACGCGTATGTTTTTGTCAACATAGGGTTAGAGGAGGGGTGTTCTAAGTGTGTCACTTAGTGCAACTTAGCAATTGCTGACTGGCAAAATTTAATACAATCTCTACGCTGTTTTTTGCACTAGAAAAAGAGGTAGACATGACCTTGAAATGATCATAGCACTTATACCATACACCTGTACTATTTTGATCAACACATAGTCCAACTTTATTATTGCTTATTATAAACTATGGTTTCTCTACGTGGGCCTTTGCACCATAGGAAGAGGTGCATGGTCTTAAAAATGGACCAAAGCACTTATGCCATAGACTCGTACGAGTTTGTCAATATAGGGTACAGGAGGGTTACTTGGTATCTCACATAGTCTTCATTTAGTATTGCAGGCTCTTCAAACTAATATATGCCCTCCTATGGCAAGAATAACAGTGTTAGGTGAGCATTGCCTTAGGAATGGCACTTATGGCATATACCTGTACTAGGTTCTCACCACATGATGATTGAAGGGTACCGTTTTTTCAAATACTCCAACTTCACTATTGCCGGCTGGCCAAATTCAGAGTTTTGCCATGTTGTCCACTGTACTAGTGGTTAAGGTAGGCATGGTCATAATAATGTTTGTTTTATCTCTTATGCCTTAGACCTGTACGAGGTTGTTACCTAAGGGTCAAAAGGGGGGGGGGGGGGTAACCCTGTTTGTCACATAGTCTAACTTTGTCTAGTCTGCTGACCAAACAATGACACACTTCATTTGTGCAATTATACCAGAGGAAAAGGTGAAGGAGGGCATACCTTTTTAATGGTCTACAACACTTACGGCCTAGAACTTACCAGTTTTCAACATGAGGTTTAGTTTGGGAGGAAGGGGTACACGGTATTTTATTCAGTCCATCTTGACAATTGCCTGCTGGTGAGCCATTAAACTAGGGTGGCCTGAGGTAGAGGTAGGCATGTCCTTTACAATGGTTCATAGCACTTATTCCATAAATCCGTACGAGTTTATCAACATATGGTTTCAAATGGATGGCAGCGGGTATATATGCATAGTCTAATTGTACTATTGACGGCTTGTCCAAATACGAAATCCTCCACGAGGGCTATTATACCAAAGGTAGAAGTATGTATTGCTTTTAAAATGGGCAATAGCACCCATGGCTTCAACCCGTACGAGTTTGTCAACATAGGGTAGGTTCGGGGTACCCGTTATGTCGAATACTCAATTTTACTATTGCCTGCTGGCTATACTCCTATACTCAGAGATTCGATACGTAGGTCATTGCACCAGAGGTAGAGGCATTGCCTCAGAATGGCTGATAGCTCTAATGCCCTTGACCTAAAAGAGTTTGTCAACCTATGTTATGGGGCGGTCTTAGTATGTCAAATAATCCAACTTTACTATGCGGCTGGACACAATCAGAGAATATCTACGTGGGCCGTTGTATCAGATTTAGAAGTAGACATGGCCGTAAAAATTGCCCATATCACTTATGCCATAGACCCATACAAAGTTGCCAACATAGGCGGGGGGATAGCCGGTATGTCACATAGTTCGAATTTACTATAACCGGCAAGTTAAGAGATACTCGAAGTGGGTCAATATACCAGAGGTGCATATAGGCATGGCCTATATATCACGTATGCGCTAGACCTGAACGAGTTGGTCAACATGAATTAGAAAGGGAATCCAGTATGTCACATAGGTAAATTTTACTACTTCCGGTTAGGCAAATTAAAAATCTCTATGTGGTCCATTTTATCAAAGGAAGATGTAGGCATGGCCTTTACAAATGCTCATAGCACTTATGCCGTAGACCTGTATAAGTTTGTCAACATAGGGCACGGCTGAGGGAGGGCTATCGTGTATGTCACATAGTCCAACCTTAATATTTCCGGCTGCCAAGCTAAAAGATTCACCACGTAGTTCATTATACCAAAGTTTGCAGTATGGTTGGTCTTTATACTGGTCTATAGCACTGATACCCTTAACCCGTACGAATTTGTCAACAAATGGTAGAGGTTGGCACCCGGTAAGGCACTTAGTCCAAGTTTACTATTACCAGCTTGCCAAACTAAGAGATTCTTCATGTGGGCCATAATACCAAAAGAAGAGGTATGCATGACCTTTAAAATGGCTGACAGTGATTATACGTGACTATATCCTTGACCCGTACGAGTTTGTCAACGTTAGGGTTTAGCACGGAAGATGGTAACTGGTATCTCACATAGTCCAACTTTACTTTGCTATAATTAATGACTGATGACACTCAAAGATTCGAATTTTCGACATTGGACATTATACCAGAGGTAAAAGTAGGCATGGCCTTTGTAGTAACCGTAAGCACTTACTATGCCCTAGACCCTTACAAATTTATCAAGATATAGTTAACGTAGTCTGTATGTTACATACGAGTAGTCCAACTTTGCTATTGCCGGCATTTAAATGAATAACTGAGTGAATAAAAAATGTACCAGTAAAAACACAATGTTATAAACAAATTATATAGCATTTACCAAATCCAATCTAAAAGGACTTCATCTAGTGATATGAAATCATGCCGTACGTCACTAATTGATAGAACATTGTACTGCGGTGTAGTCAACGTAACATAGTTTCGATAACGCCCTAATAATTGTATTTATAATCCCTTTTTCTGGGTAAGAATATATAATGTAACAATAAGTCATTTATAAAAAGTTGTTTAAAATTTACGTATTAATAAGAGTTCTAGTTGTTGAAAATAGCACACACTTCGATATGTCCACAGATATTTTATAAAATCATTTACCATTGACTTTTACAGTTTAAAGCAGGTGTCGAGCAAAAAATCTTAATGACAAAATATATACGAATTAATGTTTGTTATTTCATTACCTTTTCCGGCTTAAGTATATAGTTTGTCGATACCTGTACGTCATTTTGCCTACGTCTAAATTGGTTGAAAGTCTTATAATTTTGTCAAATTTTACCAAAATTTCCACGTTTTTTAGTTCTTTTTCTTGTTTAAAAAAAAAGGCAAAAATATACACTGTGCTTAAACGGCCGTTAAGTTATCCACAGCCCAAGATGGAGCCGCCTGTCTTCTGTTAGAAAGTTTGCTCCTATATGATTACAATACCATGAATACAAAAGAAATTTTCAGTAATTAAAAAGTGATAGAAATCTTTAAGGGAAAATTAGCAATGTAAAATGTGGTTTGTTACTACAAAATAAACGATTACAGCACGATTTGCCAAAACACTTATGATGTCCGTAACTTCAAAACCACTTGTCCGTAACTTTTTTAATTCTTATACAAATAGGGATGTCCGAAACTTTAGCATTATGTCAGTAAGTTTCAAAGAATCTTTATTCGTGGATGTTATTATTTTAAAAAAGAAATGATAAATAACAAAAATACCGAACTCCTAGGAATATTTAAACGGGAAGTCCTTTAAGAAAAGGCAAAGCCAAAAGCTCAATTTCACACCAAACTAATGGAAAACAACGGTCATATTCCTGCCTTGGTACATGCATTAAAAAGTAAAATTACAAAAAACTGAACTCTGAAGAAAATTCAAAAAGGAAAGTCCCTTATCAAATGGAAAAATCCAAAGCTCAACCGAATGGATAACAACTGCCATTTTACTGACTTGGTACAGGCATTTTCTTACGTAGAAAATTGTACGGCAAAATTAATGTATCTTACATTCTACTGGCTTTATATATAGATTGTTAAATGCTTAAGTTTTAAATGATAAATCATGACATGCAGGTTATAAATCTCACCATTTCCAACTGTAAAAATTGCATTAATAGTGCACATATAGAAATCACCTTAGGAGGAAAAGTTCTGAGGTCAATCCTTTAAGTTAGCAGAAATACATTTATGAATCAGTCCAACTTGAAACCTCTAAAGAAGATATGTATGATTTGATACCAGATCTTACTATTTAATCCCTGAGGTCAATGAAACTTTTATAAGATTTTTAATCTACCTTTATTGCTATAATAAACTGATACCTGTTCAACAATATAGCCTTCCATCTACTCCTAGATATTGACGATATTGGCATTTTTTTTCTCACAATCAACAACACATCACACTAGATATAGTGAAGAGACCATACTTTTTTGGCTTACAATTCAGAAACTATTTAAAGGAAACTTTTTAAGGATATCATTTTTTCCCGCGTCTACACAGGCCAAGGACTCATCAGTGAACAATCTATAAAGCTAGAAGAATGTTAGATAAATTTCGCCGTACCGTCAGACCCCGTTTTATCCCGAAAATATTTTTTAAAAATCTTACGGAAAATCCGTGACACTCTAGTTTCAAATTGCCTTTTTCCCTTGTTTAGTTTTGAGCATATCGTTATTGTATTAATCTATGTAATAATTAAGGGGTTTGATAGTGTTTATTGTCTTAAGTGTTGAAATTGTTAATCTTACAATTTTGAAAAAAAAGTCACGGACAGACTGATTATTTTTGACTTATATCTTTTTCATTTCCTTACGTTTCTCTTAGACTGCATCATCTTGAAACTATTTTTTATATATCCCTTACCGATCTGGATCACTCTTTTGCCGCCAGATGCATATGTTGTGGTTAATTTGCAAAAGACTCATCAGTGACAGCCGAATACAAAATATTAACAAGCCAAAGTATGTTCTAAATTAAGGAGCATTTTTAAGACCCAAATGCGAGGGTTTTGTCAAATACAGATAAGTAAATGTTTATATTATAGAATCTTAATTCAGAATTTTTTTTAAACACTTATGTTTTGCATCAAACTATAAATTAGCGATTTCAAAAAGTTCCACAAATACCAGTAACATTGATAAAACAACAACAGTACAGACATAAATCACTGTCTGCTTGTTCCAGTTAAATATTTTGTTGTGCGCACACCAGACATATCATACGTTTTTTTACCAATGTATCAATGAATCAAAAAGAAATAAACTTAGTATCGATTCGAATGACATTTCGTAAACATTTGAGCTTTTGTAGATAAAAATTATTTGGTTTGTTTTATTCATTTGCAGAATTACAATGGCTATCCCAGTTTTAGACGACGTGACAGATCATGATAAATCAATGCATCTAACCGAAATAGCATTGTGCTTTTGTACCTTGACATTGTTTTTGGTTATTCCTGTCATACTTTCTATGTATTATTGTTTATAACACTTTTTTTTTAAATGTGTATTTCATGCTTAGACATACAAAATAAAAACATACTCAGAGGAAGAGATGTCAAATGCATGTGAGGCGTGATATAATTACCTAGAAGATTAGACGATTGACTATATCATACTTCTAGTATATCAAAGGATGTAATACCAGGCATCAAAAATACAACTCGAGCGTCTTAAACTTATACAAATATGAAAAGGAAAGATTTTCGTGAGTGTATCAGGCATTCCATGAATGGCACACAACATCTCAGAATTTCTGAGCTTATACAATATGGAAAGGAAAGATTTCCCTGAGTTTTTCCTTCTGAGGTATTCCACGAGTGATACACAATTTATTCAAAATTTACGATGTCAACTCTTTTATAAAACTTTTCACAATGAATTTCATAGGCATTATTTTCAACAATTTGCCGGCAAAACAATCACAGAAGAAGATCAAATTCCGATTCGGAATCAATAGTGTTCGGAGTATTTCTTGATAAGCCGAAGTATTCGAAATACAACATTCGAGTTGATTCATTTGTACATTTCCATAGATATCTTGCACAGCTTCAGAAGGAAATGACATATATCGGGCACCTTTTAACAAGTAAAAAATTATTTTAATTAACAATATCTATAAAATTTAATATAATAAATAAAATATACACTGTTTACATCGCGATGATTTCCATTATGCAATTAGTTTTGTGTTTTCAACCGATCTATAAAAATTATAGATCAGCAGTCATTATCTAATGCAAAATAACATTACATATCGCTTATTTCAAATTAATTTTTTCAATGGATTCTTCTATAAATATTTTTATTAAAACACAAATTAATGATATGAAAATGTGTTGTCGTTAGTTATATATATATAACAGTAAAAAATGATTGATGATATCTATGCACACGCACCAAAAAATTGTGTTAAGGCATGCGGAAGAATATCTCAAGAACGGATTGTGAGACTCCCGGCAAGGACTTATAACTCTGTTATTGTTTTGTTTTTAAAATATGAATGGCTTCTCATATCCAATCTTTTAGAAAAATCCATTTTTTACAGATAAGTGACCACCATGCACAAATGATGCACCTGCATTGCACTATAATTAGAATAGTAGAATAGAATGATATACAAATAGATAAAATGTATATACATGTATACATGCAACCGTCCTATTATTATAATATATAACAACAAACCAGTGTATACTCTTCGACTATTATTATAATATGAGGAAAGCGCTACCTTAAAATGCCAGCTTTATACCAAGACAAGTATATATTGGTTGATTGTTGGTTGCTTAACGTCCAGTGGCAAATATTTCATGCGTGTTCAGGACGAATATCATACACATGATATATTATTTGTCTAAATTAAATTATATATTCAGATGGAAAATGTGTATGAAATGGTGATTGGACTTCAAAAGGCCGGTGGTGGTATTTTTCTGTTTCAAAAAATTATGATAAAATTGAGAAAGGAAATGGTGAATATGTCAAAGCGACAACCATCCGACCATAGAGCAAACAACAGCCGAAGGCAACCAATGGGTCTTCAATGTAGCGAGAATTCCCGCACCCGTAGGTGTCCTTCAGCTGGCCCCTAAAATATGCATAATAGTACAGTGATAATGGACGTCATACTAAACTCCGAATTATACACAAGAAACTAAAATTTAAAATCATACAAGACTAACAAAGGCCAGAGGCTCCTGACTTGGGACAGGCGCAAAATTGCGGCGGGGTTAAACATGTTTATGAGATCTCAACCCTCCCCCTATACCTCTAGCCAATGTAGAAAAGTAAAAGAATAACAATACGCACATTAAAATTCAGTTTAAGAGAAGTCCGAGTCCGATGTCAAAAGATGTAACAAAAGAAAATAAATAAAATGACAATAATACATAAATAACAACAGACTACTAGCAGTTAACTGACATGCCAGCTCCAGACCTCAATTAAACTGATTGAAAGATTATGTCTTCATCATATGAATATCAGGTACAATCCCTCCCGTTAGGGGTTTAGTATCATACTATCATAAAATATATGAGAAGAACATAACCCGTGTCATGCCAACAACTGTTTTTTTTTTTTAGAAATAAATGTGTTTAGTTCCGATGCAAAGACCCTATCAGTGAATCAATGTTAAAGCCAAAATATGCAATCTTTAATGACCTGACAACAGTATCGTAACTATATCCCCTTTTAATAAGTCTATTTAAAGGTTTTGTTAGTTTCTGAGGAGAATACTGACATTTTTGTGCTTTATAAAGAATATTTCCATAAAATTTTGGATGTGAAATACCTGAACGTATAAGATGTCTGCATGTTGAGTTATATTTACGAATTATTTCCTTATACCGGTGATAAAATTTAGTAAATGTTTTGACCAGTTTGTGATATCGAAAACCCTGGTGTAATAATTTTTCAGTAATACATAAATTTCTCTCGTCAAAATCTAATACATTGTTACATACACGAGCGAATCGTACAAGTTGAGATATATAAACACCATAAGATGGTGACAAGGGAACGTCACCATCTAAAAATGGATAATTAACAATAGGAAATGAAAAATCATCTCTTTTATCATAAATTTTTGTATTAAGCTTCCCGTTTATGATATAGATATCAAGATCGAGGAAAGGGCAGTGGTCATTGTTATCATTAGCTTTATTTAAAGTAAGTTCTACAGGATAAATTTCTTTAGTATACATACTGAAGTCGTCATTATTTAGAGCCAATATATCATCCAAATATCTAAAAGTATTGTTAAATTTTTGTATCAAATGTTGTTTTGATGGGTCTTTGCTAATTTTAGTCATAAATTGTAACTCATAACAATACAAAAACAGGTCCGCAATAAGTGGTGCACAGTTAGTCCCCATTGGAATTCCAATAACTTGACGATATACGGAATCTCCAAAGCGAACAAAAATGTTATCAAGTAAAAATTCAAGTGCATAAATAGTATCAAAGCATGTCCAATTGACATAGTTCTTTTGTTTATTGCTACTAAAAAATGATCTAAAAGAGTTTGAACATATGTACTCGCATTCCGACTTTTTAAATGCCCAGTTAATAAGGGATGTGAATTTTTTCTTAATAAGAATATGAGGCAAAGTGGTATATAGGGTAGAAAAATCAAAACTTTGAACAGATTCAAAATCACCAATATATGCATGCAATTTATCAAGTACTTCCAACGAGTTTTTGACACTCCAAAAGTAATTAATTCCACTATTTTCAAAGGCCTTATTTGAACAATTTATTATCAGGTTTTTTATTGTTCCAAGTGTACTAGTAAGTAAAACAGACAATTTAGTAGTTGAACAATGGCTAGAAGATGAAATAAATCTATATTTGTAAGGTTTTTTGTGCAGCTTCGGAAGCCAGTACATAGTTGGGACTTTCATTGTGTATGGTTCTGCTTGTAAAGAAGTAGCTAAAAGTTTATGTTTGTTACAGATGTCGTTTTCTGAAAATGAAGTCAGTTGGAATGTTGGTGAATTCGTGATTTCCTTTTGCAGAACCTCTATATAAAATTTACGTCAAACAATAATGATATTATTAGCAGCTTTATCAGCCGGGACAAAAACAAATTCCTTGGCTAGTTCTGTTAGTTTATTTTTGATACGCGAAATAGGGTTTTTATAGTTTTTGTTGAGGGTAAAATGTTCTTTAAAATGTTGTATTCGAATATCAACTATCTTCATTACTGAATTAAAAAAAGAGTCCAAAGATTTTTTGTCAGCTTTTTCCCGTTTTACCCATTTCAAACAGTAGGCACGGAGTGAGTCGTTGATGATATTACGACACTCATTCCAGTTAATAGTTGACGGGGGACGATATTTAGGTCCTTTACTGAGGAATAATTTTAACTCTCGGTCGCGAACGATGTTAAGGTCTCCTGTTATAACATGGGAAATTGGTCCATAGGTGTATTCTGAATTACTGCAATTACACGACATAGGTGTATTTTCAGTGATATTTACATCTTTACACAATTGGCTATAATTAAACACATATGTTCGGGTAGATTTCTTGTAAATATAACAAATGAGAGGGAGTTCAGTATTATCAAAATATCCAGGAATTTGGTCTTTAACAGAATGGTCGTTAAAAATACCGGCAATATTTACAAAATCAAAACCTTTATTGACATACTTTATTTTAATAAAATGTTTTTTATGATCTTCAGGGCGATCAATTTTTGGAAACAGTTTAGAATAACAATATGCCATTATAATTTGGACAATTTCATACTTAGGACTGTAATATGAAATTGTGTTGCAATCCTCTAAAATTTTATTTAATTTATTTATAGGTAAAGAACAAAGCTTGGTTAACAGATAATGTCTGCCGTTGTTTTTTGAAATGGAAATTAGGTCCGAAATATTTGTATGGTTGGTCCGAAATTTTCTTTGATTGCGATTTTTTCTGCGTCCATGAGAACGATTTTTACGAACAGTTTTAGAAACTATATCCAAAATGTTAACAGAATCGGTTCTTGATATATTGCCAATTCCCATGATATTATCATTAAGAC
The DNA here is from genome assembly GCA_019925275.1 of Mytilus edulis. NCBI lineage: Eukaryota > Metazoa > Mollusca > Bivalvia > Mytilida > Mytilidae > Mytilus > Mytilus edulis. The sequence continues at coordinate 70,981,265 of CM034349.1, forward strand.
CGAGAGGGTAGACTGTCTGTAATTTTTTAATCCAATTTAATTCATTTATTTTTCGTGATCGTACAAACTTGGAATGAGATTCACCAGGCTGCTTATTTACTACTTCTAAAGGTTGAACTGTTAAATATTTAATAGGATGACTGTGCTTCTTAAGATGTTGATAAATGATACTTTTGAATTTATTGGGTCTTTTAAAACGATACAGGTGTTCTTGCGTGCGTTTAGATAAATATCGCCCAGTTTCACCTACGTACTGAATACCGCATCCCGGTTTGTTTCATGTGAGTAAATAAATAATACTGTTTGTTTTTCAAGTAATATCAGTTTCAAAATTTAGAGAAAATGTGCGACCATTAAATGTGGACCTTACTGTATTGTTGGTGGAAAGACGGGGACACGTAAGTCATTTTTTGGCATGACACTTATCGATAGAAGGGTAACCACGATTTTTATTGTTAAAAACGTTAGCGATAGTAGTATTTTTAGATAAGCGATTCTGAAGATTGAGACGTGTAGATACCTTGTTTTCTTTGACGCATCGAAGGAAGGCACACGGCCATAGCAAATACTAAAAATAGCCTTCCTAGACATCATAATTATTTGGACTATACAATAGTAGTATTTTTCTTAAAAACATATTCTGATTCCCAAATTCATAAAAAAAATCTGTTCAAGCAGAGTATAAAAAATTATTCTAAATCCAGATTTTCCCCGTACCTTCTAGTGTGATATTTTGACTAAATGGTTTTGGTTGTCAGCGTAGCAGCTCTTTGTGTGTAAAAAATCTGACTCAAACAAAAAAACACACAACTCCTCTTTTGAAGCTACATGTAAATGGTTGCTCCCTTATTGTTTTCTGCTAAAAATGAATGTAATGGTAATTTATATTTTAAACGGCAATGCTTACATTCATGATCTTGTTCCATTTTCATATACATTTTTCTTTCTTTACAAATTTTACAAAATTTAATACAATTAGACATTTGTTTAATTTCAAAACTATGAATACTGTTATACAATCCAGAACTATTAAATTATTTGTTGTTGAATATTTCCTTTCTAAATTAGCTGAATGTTCATATTGTGTTCCCAATTTCTTCTACATATTTGATCAGCAAGGGGATCAAACTAATCGTCAAAAGAAAAGTTTGAATTTACAGTGAGAATTTTGTTTTGATCAAGTTTTGCATTTTCATCTAAGCCTGAGGAACCATAAATAGGATTTGTTTCTAGAATGCTATTTAAAATTTAATGCTCAGCAGTAAAAGTGTATTCCTGATCATCATCTGTTTGTTGGTTTTCTACATTAAATTCAAATCAATTCTCTGTCATTTCTTGCAATTGATTTTTAGCTTAATTTTCAAGTTTGTCAACGACAGCAAAAACAAATAAAAATTGAGAATTGAAATGGGGAACATGTCAGAAATTTGATTTCAAGTAAAGCTATTGTTGTCCGAAGCCACATTCGGTTTCTTGACAACAACTTTAGTTTAAAGTAAATGGATCTATGACAATCTATTAAATTGTACCAGAACTTGTCCAGAAGGTTCAATACACAAAAAGAAGGTTAGATTTGATTTTTGGGTCCGCTTATGGTACCAACAGTTTGTGGTCAAAAACATCATTTTGGGTTTTTTTTCTTCAAAAATTAACCATTTTTACATTGATTATTTTTCATTTATATATAAATGCAGCACATACTGATATTGCAGGAGATACACACATAACAGGGTGTGTAAATTATCTTATTTGTAATATGAGCATTTTGCCTTTTATGTGTACTACTTGATAATATCAACATCAATCAGTATCAGTGGATTGGTCATGATAAAGAAAATATATTGGGTGGGTTGGCAATTGACATGTGCGAGTGCACAGCAAAAGGATTTTCTTTCCCTTTAATTCACAAACTTGCACATGATTTTTTTTTAAACGCACAAGTTAATTTGTGAATGAAAAAATTATCATTGTTTGTAACTTTCAGTAATAATTAGCCATTTTAAATATTTCACTAATTGTGTGAAAATTTGAACAGAAAATGTACATGTATGTTAAACCTGATAAAATTGCGTAAACTTCAGAATTAGGGATAGCTTTCCTTACTGTTTGCAAGGACATATATAACTTACATCGTCCATGCTATCCGATCTGCGTTTTTATTCAAACACAGTCTGTCATGGCTGGTGCTGTTCCAAGTTGTCTTTTTTCTGCATGTTTCTTGAAAAGTATTTGTTTGACCTGGTCAGTCACTATAAAGAGTTACAATTCATATTTAGACTCAAAACATAAATAGTTACCAAAAAGGTACCGCTTTGAGTTTCACATGCTTGACATGAGCATGATAAGGAAATCTAGTAAAAAAATATCATTATGTACACATTTTCAACATTTATGTGGGACAAAATATACAATTAAGTAGACATGTAGTTTGAGACTGCTGCTAAATAGAAATGTTTGGGCTCATCTCATACCTGTTTTTAAATAGGTCCCTATTTAAGTTTGAAGGGTCCAAAATAAAAACAGGCTTGATTTCAACTGACATAAAAAAAAAATGTGTTTTGTATATGCTAAATCTACGTTTGCAGTTGCATCAGGCTCTGATTGGCGAAGCATTTTATTGCTTTTTGTTTTGTACATTTTATTTGGTCGTGACAATTAATTTGTAGTTGTGAAGTTGCTAATATTTAAGGTTCATGTGGACCCTTTGGCTAAAATGGCCGTATTTCCACCGTAAGATTTACTCTGAGTACAGAAAAAATTGTGAATCAGGAAAAGTTTGAAGGCATAACATGCCGTAGATAAATAGAATTCAAATGCATTGTATGATTTAGAAAATTCATTACTTAACTGGATTTTGCCCTGCATTTTTTGTCGTTCCTGGAAAAGATGATATGAACTAACAAACAATAGAGTTTCCCTTGTTATGGTCCGACCACTCAGGTACACAGTTTAAATCACTAATTATTTATAGATTATCGTTAATTATCTCATCCAGATTACAATCGAGTTGAGATGACCAATGATAATATGTTTATCACTATTTTATCCCTATGACGACGTCATCAATATCATGTCAATTTTATGGAACGCCGTAACTGCCTTATGGTACTTCTTTCTTTATCATGATCAGGATTTTCTTTATTATGATGAGGTTTTTCTCTATTATGGTGAGGTTTTTCTCTATTATGATGAGGTTTTTCTTTATTATGATGAGCTTTTTCTCTATTATGATGAGCTTTTTCTTTATTATGATGAGCTTTTTCTCTATTATGATGAGCTTTTTCTATATTATGATGAGCTTTTTCTCTATTATGATGAGCTTTTTCATTATTATGATGAGCTTTTTCTCTATTATGATGAGCTTTTTCTTTATTATGATGAGCTTTTTCTTTATTATGATGAGCTTTTTCTTTATCATGAGCTGTTAGAAATCCGGTCATGCTTCAGTGATTCCCTATATAATCAACCAAATTTTTCCAGTAAAAAGGGGGCCTGGCCCCGTCTAAATCGGCCTCTGGTCAGATAAGGGACTAGAAAATGTATCTGTAGCGGATTTCGTGTTGACAAAACATGGTGACGGCAGTAAGATTACAGGCCCAAGCATGCACAACCAGAGAATATCTAGAGACGGTGGAGGGACGTTAACGAGGGTGTTGTGTGCTATTTCTACAACTTAATCTATTCTTTTAAGACCAGGAAATTCCCGATCCACTAAATGAACTGCATCTAATAGCCCTACACTACATTTACAAGGATGAAGTTAACAGAAGACTTGGTATTTGGACTCAATCTTGGGCAAGCCATAGAATGAGAACAACAAAATTATCTCCTGTCAATATTTGGATCGCCGGTCAAATACAGAATCCAGTTGGTACACAACTCAGTGAACGAGATTTAGTTGATTATGGATTAGAGGAAAACATTGATGCGGCTAATCTTATGGACGATGGAAGGCCAAATTTTGATCAATTGAACATTGCAATTAATGACCAACTAATGAGAGCAGATTTCAATAGGACAGGTACCAACTTTGGTATTGATGACTTTGTGAATTGTGTCGAAATCCTTTCTGCACAAGACCGATTAAACTTTCATTATTTGTTTGCGTACACTAACAATGTTATAAATGATCATTGTCTATTTTTTGGCCTGTTTTTTCCCTCAGTTTCAGTCTTGGTTTTTGTTTGTTATATCCATCATAGAACTCATCTGGTACACCTACATGTATATAAAAAGAAAATGTTGTATGATTGCCAATGAGACAACTCTCCATAAGAGACCGAATGATACATAAATAATTAACTATAGGTCACCTTACGGTCTTCAACAATAAGCAAATCCAATGCCGCATAGTCCGCTATAAAAGGCCCCGAAATGACAATGTAAAACAATTCAGACGAGAAAATCAACGGCCTAATTTTTGTACAAAAAATAAAAATGAAAAAAACAAATATGTAACACATAAACAAACGACAACAACTGAATTACTGGCTGCTGATTTGGGACAGGCACATACATGAACATACAGAATGTGGCGCTTTTAAACATACATGTAAACGGTATCCCAACCCTCCCCTAACCTGGGACAGTGGTACAACATAAGAACGAACTATAAAAATCAGTTGAAAAGGCTTAACTCATCAGATGGATAAACATACAAATACTACAAATACAAGCGGACATTGCCGGATACTTGTACATCATAACAACAACAAAAAGACAAAAATAATAATAACTAAAATCATGCATCTAAGACCATAATATCAATCAGTACACACCAAACATCAAATGGATTTAGTGAAAAGACGTCGATAGAAAGTCGGAGAAAAAAACTGACCTTGTGCTATGCTAAAATACAGGAGTCGACATATTGCCGATCCATGAATGTGAATATGTATATAAATATAATATTTAGTTTGCTTTGAATTTTACTGATGACAAAATCAATATCAATACCAATAAAACAATATTCAATGATCTATAGTGCTGAATTGGTAACATTTTAGAATGAGTTTATTTAGATCATTAAAAAGTTACTGGGATCGTTTTTAGATATATTCAAACTTGAAAACCTAATCTCAATATCTATATACATGTATGGAAGAATTAAGTAAAGGTTGTTAGTATTTGTGGTATTGAAATCCCTAACTTATGCATAGTCGTGAGGAGCATAGTTGGTGGCCGAAGTGAGAAGCAGTGACATCAGATGCACTAGAATGGTAACTCCTAGATATTCCAGTTCATGTTTTGAAAGCATGCTGACAATATTTGGTGTTATTTTTTCTCTTTATCAAACATTTCCCGCACATGGAGCAAGCAAACATTTCCAAGAACTTTCAACATTTCTGATTCTGCCATTTTTCTTTTTGTTTGATCTTTATTCTCTTTATTTCCCATGATTCCCTTCTAACAGCTCATCATAATAGAGAAAAAAACTCATGATAAAGAAAAAGCTCATCATATTAGAGAAAAAGCTCATAATAAAGAAAAAGCTCATCATAATAGAGAAAAAACTCATCATAATAAAGAAAAAGCTCATCATAATAAAGAAAAAACTCATCATAATAGAGAAAAAAGCTCATCATAATAAAGAAAAAGCTCATCATAATAAAAAAAAAGCTCATCATAATAGAGAAAAACCTCATCATAATAAAGAAAAACCTCATCATGATAAATAATGAAGTACTTTTTGTCCTATCAAATTTGTGACTTTATGTCCTGTGACTTTTTGTCCTGTTACTTTCTGTCCGTTTACCGGTGAAAATACGACCAATTTTGACAAAGGGTCCACATGAACCAGACGTTAAGTTTCCATTTTGAATTTGACCTGCATTTGTTTGTTAGTTACAGGGATAACCATGATCACATTCAACAGTATAACCATTGAACTTCATTATCATTCAATTTGTAAGTTGTAACTCGATATTGGGAATTCTGTAGCTGATAAATATAATCATGCCTCATGGTCAACCAGAGCACAGGATTTTACTTCCGAAATGTATTGCTTGAAAAGAGGGGTTTTCTGTGTTCCCATGGCTGGATGGGAAATTTTACACCACAAATGTTATCATTAATTATGATATTGTGACTTTTAACTGAAGTACCTGTGGGTATTTAGGAAATTTGTCACGGATACATGTAATTGAAAGACGAGAGAGCAGACGCTAAAAATGTGTCGGATGTTGTTGTCCTAACTTCGGTTATTTTCGTGGTATTATAAAATTTGAATAAACTACACAAGTTACTAAAATTTCTAAATTCTTGTTTTTGTAAAAAAAAAAATAAAAAAATCACGTCGTCTTTAACATCGAGTTTGTTCTGTTCTGTCCCGTTTTTCAAGATCGCGTAAAAACGAGAATCTGGCAGCCATTAAACATATAAGGGTTAAAGGAGCACTAGCTACGAGATATATACAAAATCTAAAGTTTGATTATTTTTTGTTCAATCATTAATGAAAGTGAAATAGTGATATAATAATTCACTTTTAGCAGCTAAAATGGTTCAATTTTGTCAAATTAGGCTAATAGATAATTGATAATGACTTATTCCCATGACCTGTAAATTGTTTATTTTATACTTTTGATAGTTTGGGAAAATGTTTTATATTGTTATAAATAAAATATGAGCATTGGAGTCAAATTGGTGAACATGCATTTGACAGCTAGTGCCCTTTTAAACTAATGTCCTGACAATGCATGTAATGACGGATATTCCAATGCTTATTTCGTTTTCATTATTTGAAGAATTTACTTTTTACTTTATATTTAAAACTAAGCAAGATGAAAATATGTTTTAAATGAATATGAGGAATAACAATAAAATAAAGATTTTCAAAAGTTAGAAAATTTGACCTGATCAATTTCGAAAAAAATATGTTTTTTTTCTTTTTATTTATTTCAAAAATTTAGAACCAAGTCAGAATTTGGACATGTAGTTATCTGGAAAATGTTTCAATTAGGAAGTCCTGAACGATTAGATCCTAGTAGTTAATAGTTATCAAAAGATTATAATTCACTACGCCAGACGCGCGTTTCGTCTACATAAGAATCATCAGTGATGGTCAGATCAAAATAGTTATAAAGCCAATCAAGTACAAAGTTGAAGAGTATTGAGGACCAAAATTCCGAAAAGTTGTGCCAAATACGGCTAAGGTAATCTATTCCTGGGACAGGAAAATCCTTAGTTTTTTTAATATTTCAAAGTTTTGTAACAGGAAATTTATAAAAACGACCATATAAAAAAGGCAACACATGTGTTTTAATTTTGAAAAGTGTATCGTGTCAAGAGAAGAAGTACTGAATCACCTCCTTTACTGTAAAGAGTAAACGTTGCTTCTTAAGTTCTGTTGAAAGACTTAATGATGGAATCTGCCAGCAACATGTTGAAGCGTATGGGTCTTTTGTTGAAATTCATGATTTGGTGAACCAATTCGATTCTGATGTCTTTTTTTCACTTTCCCTACCACCCTTTGGCCAATCACTCACAACTTACACCAGTCTGAGAGGTGGTATCCCATTGCTTTTTAAATATGTATTGATGATAACAAAAAGTAAACAAATTGGTGACCTTGCAGCTGACTATTATAAAAATGTGACCCTATGTTTTTCTCTAGCGCACACAGTAGCAGACATTTTTTTACCGCTACGATATGAAAAACTCAATAAAGTTGTCTGCTGAAAAGGAAAGCCGCACAAAGACTACAGCTTCCACCAAATTGTATCAGATTATTGAAGGGAGAAGGATTCCTGACTGGAAGAAGTTTTGTTCTGTTAAAGAAAATCCACAGGCTCTAGGGCCAATACTCGTATGATAGTTAATGCCTTATACTTTGACATGAAGTTAACAGAAATGGGAAAGAGCGACAGAATAATCATACGGACCTCTGATACGGATGTGACTGTTCTGTGTGTTCACTACTACAAACAGATGACACATGCATGCGAGTTTAGGTGAAGATGGGGAACATTAGCAGTATAAAAAATAGTTAAAGATTTTTTCCCATTCACCAACTATGTGCTTGCTTTTCCCAAACTGTAACATTTAGATATTGACAATGAGGGTCGGTTGAAAACAAACATTTACGACAAAAGAGGTGATTTCAGCTTTCCAAGTGAACTTTCCATTTCTAAGTAGCAACATTCCATCAGCACCTGCATACGGAGTATATATCTCCCAATTGATATGATATTCCCGTGCTTGCATTTCCTATCATGATTTTCATGATCAGCTCTTAAACCAAGAGTTCCAAATAGTTAAATTGAAATCATTCCTTCGTAAATTTTACGGACGCCATCACGAGTTGGTTGACCGTTATGGAATAACCGTTTCACAAATGATATCGGATATGTTCCTTACGTCAAAAATACAATCCTCTTCCCTTTCGTGAATGTGACCTACCGAATTAAACTATTTACCGGATTTGTAATAATATAAGCAACACGACGGGTGCCACATGTGGAACAGGACCTGTTTACCCTTCCGGATCACCTGATATCACCCCCAGTTTTTGGTGGGGTTAGTGTTGTTTATTCTTTAGTTTTCTATGTTGTGTCTTGTGTTCTATTGTTTGTCTGTTTGTTTTCTTTCCTTTTTAGCCAGAAGTTGACAGTTTATTTTCGATTTATGAGTTTGACTGTCCCTCTGGTATCTTTCGTCCCTCTTTTACATGCATGAGCTTTTGCATAATAAACGTTTGGGATAGAAGGCTTTAATTGAAAACCACATTTATCATTATTGCTGAGGTTGGATGTCACCCGGCAAGGTAACTACTGTAACTTTAACGGAATTGATCTTGTATAATAGAACAAGTGTTTGAAAAACGCCAATTTTTAGAATTAATCAATTACTTAATAATAAGTTCCTTTTTCTACATTTTCGAGATAATTCAAAATCAATTGATTTAAAATTTAACACAGATGCTGCTGATATCTTTCAATTTTGAAAATATAGAAAGAAAAAATATGTTGTTCTTTGACCTTAATTTATGCCAAACTGTTACCATATTTCTTTTTGACGACATCGATATTCCAAAACTACTCATTTTTCCGAATCCAATGATATATAATATAGCCAAATAGTATGTTTGACGATTGAATTTTAAAAATATTGGGTCTGGTCACTGTACTATATTGGGAAGCTAGCATAATAAGTGTCATTATATTCAATCACGAGTTACTCATCAGAAAAGTCAAATATTCTTAGATCATTTTGTAACAGGTGACAGAGCAGTCAACAATCGTGTGCCTCTTAAAATAAACATTTCATTTTCCGCTGATGAAAGTTTGTTCATACTTAAGGAGGAATGGTCTCGTCACAAGATCTCATTTTTGTATACATTATTGGGGATCTTTATATACATAGGAAATCGGACGAGCGATGATATATATTCAAGTAACTCTAAATGAACGTTTCCGTGCTATGTCTTTCAAATTATGTGTGGCGACCCTAATTAACTTCTACTAAATCAATAGTTTGAAATAATCGATGTTCCTGTTTGTGCTTGAAGATAATTTTTCTTTCAGTTTAAACTAAAACCGATTGTTACTCTCCTAGGTCTTTTGTAAATTTGACTATCCTCGAATGATGGATTTGCTTCAATATGCACATACTTGCAATTGCGACTAAGATCAATAAACGCCTTATTTTCTTGTTATAAGACTTATTTTAACATCAGGGGTACAAAGTTAATATATTGAAAATTCGAAAATACTTTTAAGTAATAAATCACAAATATAGGTATTCACCAGGAAGATTCATGTAAACACAAGATTTTTTCACTAATCATCATATTTTATAATATGTGTTCATGATACTATATGGGACTCCATCTATCCAAGTCATTGTGTGAAAGAGTATACCGAATATACAACGCATATCATAATTATTACATGTTTTAATTAGCTAGTAAATCGACAAAGATCAAAGGCTGAGTAATCAACTCTATCACAGGAGATGTGTTTAATTTCACCATGGTCAACTTTTTCTGTTAACAAAAGCTTAAGTCTCCAGATTTGCATTTTTTAATTATATCGACTGTAATCTTATGACACATTGAAAATATAAAACAGAAGATGGGGTATGATTGACAATGAGACAACTGCCCACAAGAGACCAAAATGACACAGACCTTAACAACTATAGGTCACCGTACGGCCTTCAACAATGAGCAAAGCCCATACTGCATAGTCAGCTATAAGAGGCCCCGATAAGACAATGTAAAACAATTCAAACGAGAAAACTAACGGCCTTATTTATATAAAAAAAAATGAACGAAAAACAAATATGTAACACATAAACAAACGACAACCACTGAATTACAGGCTCCTGACTTAGGACAGGCACATCTGTAAATAATGTGGCGGGGTTAAACATGATAGCGGCATCCCAACCCTCCCCCTAACCTGGGACAGTGGTATTACAGTACAACATAAGAACGAACTATAAAAATTAGTTAAAAAAGGCTTAACTCATCAGATGGACAAAAATACAAGTGAACGTGGCCGGGTACTTATACATTCCGACACAAAAAGACACAATAAACAGATCTGAGAGTACTCGCAATTATCTGATAGCTAGTTCAAAGCCACTAACAACTAATAAAAAAAAGTTGTTAAAGAGTGACGAAAGATACCAGAGGGACAGTCAAACTCACAAATCGAAAACAAGCCGACAACGCCATGGCCAAAAATAACAAAAGACAAACAGACAAACAATAGTACAATAGAACACATGACACAAAAAAGAACACTAAAGAATAAGCAACACGAACCCCACCCAAAACTAGGTAAGTTGTTAATTAGATCAGTACATTGTATCTCTCTTTGAATATATCGTGTATGGCTACACTTACTATCCATGTTATCGATGGATAATTGTAAATTGTAAATTACCTGTCGTGATCAGATTAATTGAAGGCATTTTCACACCTTGTACTTTTAAACTTTTATCGTTCATGTACGTCAAATGATGCATGTATACCATCATGTATCTAGTGATTTCTCCCTTCAACTGAAATCAAGTACTGCATTATACAGTGCTGATTATCCCATTAACTGTTGATATACGTATGATGAATCAGAAATGATGAATGGTTCATATATCATTTACAAATGTGATAAACATACACTAGTTGATAATTATACTGGCGCCCTAATAAAATTAATAGAATTTGTTAGAAAGTCATACAAATCTAATCTTGTATTCCATACAAATTCTGACGTCATTTTGAGCCTTACACTGGGTTTTACTTAACACGGCTGTGTATTTTTGTAACGTGTCTGTTTTTATTCTATAGCTAGTCACCACTTTAGTTTAATCATGTAGATCTATTATATTGTCATTTCATAAAGTTTACTGTTCACAAAAGTATGAATTATTCTAAATAATAAATAATAATGATGTTCTTGTCCCAGGGGTATTGGTTACATTTCTTTTTGGGACTTTGGTTTTCAACTTTGTACTTGTTTTGCTTCCAAACTTAGCGTCACTGGTCAGTCTTGTGTGGACTTGGCGCCCGTCTGGCTTATTAATTGTTTAACCTGGTACATTTGTTGGCTATTATTCATTTGTTTCTCTGTCCTATATTTTCTCTCATTTATTTGTATTGTAGTCCCGTCATGTAATATTGTAATTGTAATGTTATAATAAACATTGTCATTAAAGCGGGAGGTTTGGCATGTCACAAAACTAGGTTCAACCCACCATTTCTATTTTAAAATGTCCTGTACCAAGTCAGTGAAATGGCCCTTGTTATATTATAGTTTGTGTCTGTGTGTGTTACATTTTAATGTTGTGTTTCTATTGTGTCGTAGTTCTCTTACATTTGATGCGTTTCCCTCAGTTTTAGTTTGTAACTCGGATTTGTTTTTTCTTCTATTGATTTATGAATTTCGAACAGCAGTATACTACTGTTGCTTTTATTTAAAGTATTAAAATAAAGGTAGTAATATCGGATAAAAAATGAAACATTTGACATTGTTTGCTTGAAGTGTTGTCAAAACTATAACAGGCATAGATAATAGAATCGACTTATGATGCATATATTTATGAAAATTGATTTAAATTCATCAGCAAACCCCAGAATTGACCCCTTTTCTCCTTAGTACATTAAAAGGTCAAGAAATTTGACATTTTTAATGAAGTGGGGACAAACTTTGATATTTTTGCTTTATTTATGCACACAAAGTTTAGACTCGGAATGGTATAGAACTTGACAAATATGACTCCGTCTATTGTCGAATATGTTGAAAATCTTATGTGTTTATGTCATTAAATATTTGGAATCGAAAACAGCTAATTGTAACTGACACTAACATTTCTAACATATCGTGCAATGTCACCAGAAGAGCTTCGAACTCGATCCAACCAGTGACGCAAAATTTAAAAGTTTAAGAAGTATTGAAATAATAATTAACTATTTCAAGTTATACTAATAGACAAGTTTATATCAAAACAAAATGTATAGCCATTTCTGTGTGTGTGAACCACATTTTACCTAAATTGTGTAAGTGATATCATCTTCAATCAACTTTAAAATATGTTACATGCATGTTGTTTGCATTACTTTTGATGCAAAACACTTAATCTAAACCCTAATCTAGGTACGTTTATATAAAAGTATAGTTAGTTGAAATCATTCATTTAATGTATTACAAAACAATATATTTTTGAAGGTTTTCTTCATGAGTATCGCTGCATTTAACGGTAAAAGTTTTGATTATATGCAGTGCAATGCGTGATGTGAAAAAAACCCAACTTATTTACAAAATAAATCCTTTCTCTTTCAATGCACATTTACACAAATGATTACCAATTACCTTCTCAAACCAAAAAGTTTCTCCATCAGGACTAGTTTAGATATTCATTTTAGATCACCATTAAAAGTATGACTCTTTGCCGATTTAGACATTTTTATAACGTTGCTGTTCAAATATTTGGGGTTATAAGTTTATGATTAAACAGATGAATACAATAAAAAGTGGCGGCCACAAGAAAATTTTAAAGCGATATTTTCATTGTGTGTATACACGTATATATATCCATGCTGAATAAGCAGTTTAAATCGCTGTGATTGCGTTACTTTTAAACAAAAGAGATGTAATTTCGATACGTCATATGCATATGGTTTAGATATATTGAATCAAAAAACAGGAACATCACCTTCTTGAAATCAATAATTTTTCATATTCTCAAAGATACAGATGTTTGTTGTATAAGTTGATATCGAATACATTTAAAAAAAATGGTTTCATGTTTAATGTTTTGAATGTTTGGGCTTTTATATCCACGGTTTAGTTTAATTGGTATCGATATTCTGTTTTTTCATTTAGTGCCAGACGTTGACATAAAATTGCATTTTATCACTTTATTTAAATTCTGGTGTCATTGTCTCGTTGGCAATTATTATATATCACTGCAGTTTTACATTATTGCTTTTATTCCCGAAATCTGTTTTTCTAATAATAATGTTCAAATACGTGCTTTTCCAAAATATTCATAATATACTATATATACGTTTTGCATTTTACACTCATGACTTTCTTAAATGTTAAAAATAATGTTAATTCATATTTGGTAATAACCCATGTCTAAAAATAATGTTATAAATATAAAGTACTTCTTACAGGTTGCACTTTGTAAATACAGCTGTTTCTCAAAACACGCCTCTTTTGGGGAGTAATTGAATATTCATAGAAAAATAATTTTGTTTACATACTGGTTCCCAGTTATGCTCTCTGTGTTCCATATCGCAGTGACAGAAATTGGGAATGTTACCAGTAAATAAACACGTGGATATTGTTTACATTAACCTATGTGGTAACCTATCATTCGAGGTAGGGGTAGTTAAGAAAATTAGTGTAAGTTTAAACTCTGAGAAGTTCAGGGCATATAAACATTGAAAATATGCCGCACAACCCTATATTTTGACCTTTGAAAAAAATTGTGGTGCATATGAACTTTCAATTCTAGGATAAGATTTTTTTCAGAACTTCATAGTAAAAGTGGTACAGTTTTAGCCGTAAAAGGAGTTCCTATGGGAAATTGCATTGTCAATATTTACAGAAATGCAACCTACATAGGGTGAAAAAGGGGAACATTCAGAATAAAACCAAATGTGGTTTTTTCACAGATTTTAAAGAAATGAACTCAAATAAGAAGTTTTATAAATATTTAACGAAGATTGATAGAATCCTGGGCCTTAAACATGATGACTCAGCATAAATTCACAGTTTACAGTATGCATAGTTTACTTAAAGTCCTGGATACAAAATTAAATCATAATATTTGCATATTTGTAAGTTAAATTGTTAAGAAGTGCTTATATTTACTCTTTGCAGTCATTGAAACTGATAGATCCTTCCTGAATATTATTTATGGGGTATTTGTCTCCGTTCGATAACCCAAAAGTAAGCCGCAACACCTAAATCTGCTTTTTTGTCACCACGGCATAATAAATACAAGCTAGAAAAACAAAAATATCTCAAGAAAACTTACAATAGTGTGTTCTATCCTTAATATGTACTAAATATTCCAAATTGCTAGAAACAGCAGAATGATTTAGGAAATTTGAGGCCCCTGGGGCAAAAAAACATAGAAAAATTGCCTACCCCCTGGGTCATAAAACAAATAATTTAACTTGTAAATGTTATGATTTTATGATTTTAAAGTTCTTGATATAAAAAAAAACATTAACTATGCTTGGAAGTTATGCAAAAATCAGATGTTAGCAGTCATCTCTACAACATTTAAAGTGAATTTATATCTCAGACTGGTATCTGCATACATACAACTATTGCAAATATGGCTTTGTTTGAACACTTCTAGTATATATAGTAGCTAAATTGTGTCAGATATATGGTTACAGATGATACTGTTGTGACAAGAATTCTAAATTGACCATTTGAGGCAGAAAATGTGTTCTTTAATTGACAAATAGGCATACAGTAAGATGTGGACTGGAGATAGAGGCTGGATTGGATACTTTATATAATCTTGAATGTTGTAATGATTGACTGCTAAACATTACATTTATGATATTCTGAAATGCTTTCAATATGTTATCAAAACAGTTTTTAACAGGTTCTAGGCATTTTTTTATCAGAAAATATGCAAATAGGGTAAGCTGGCAATAATTCAAGTCTTGTTTTCAAATTCTTTAAAAAATTGAAACAGGGGAGGGGGTATCAAATGTATAGTAAAGAAAAACTTAGAGTATACACAGTGATTTCTTTAAGACTTTAATTCTGATAAATGAGTATTAATGTGAGAAAAACTGATTTTAGAGAGTTTTCTATTTGAATAAACATGATAAATGTCTGTATAGGTTGCACTTTGTAAATACAACTGTTTCTTAAAACACGCCTCTTTTGGGGAGTAATTGAATATTTATAGAAAAATAATTTTGTTTACATACTGGTTCCTAGTTATGCTCTCTGTGTTCCATATCGCAGAGACAGAAATTGGGAATGTTACCAGTAAATAAACACGTGCATATTGTTTACATTGAAATTGCATTGTCAATATTTAAAGAAATGCAACCTTTATCATAAGCATACTTGATAATGAGACCAGGTAACCCAAGTGTATATTTAAGGTTAATAAAAAAATAAGTGTGAATCTTCAATACATGAGTGTATTTTAAACGAATATTACTATAAATTATATGAACTCAATGTTAAAAGTCTCAAACAGTTTGTTTGTTCAATTTGCAAAAGACCGTTGATATTAAGATCAACATCAATTATTTGTTGTTCTGTTATAACTATCATAAGCTCCGCGCTGTAATAAACATTAGATGAGGTACAACTCGAGATAAAACATAGTTATATAATATTGTGTTGTAAAATTATGCCCTTTATCATGTTTATGGGTTCTTGATTAGATTAATAAAATTCTTATTATCTTATTATCTTATTATAATTTAAATTTAATGTTTGTATCTGTTGAAATATCGGTATTGTCGTTATGTTTGATTTTTCAATTGTCTCTAAATGCCTCTTCTGCGTTAGCCTGTCATTTTATTTTTACAAATATTTTAATCTTATTTTTTTCCCTTTAATTTTAACGTCAATGCTGGTCTTTAATTACGTGGGTTTCTAGTTGACAATGTAAACTTTATACATACAGTGTGTATGATGAATTTAGTTTTGGTTGAAGTTGATGTTTAAAAAGTCAAATTGAACACGTTTCTCTTATTTTAACTTTATAATTTTTGATTTGACAAAGACTCAACTATGAGTTTGGTGCACTGATCAACACTAAGGCACATATGAAGTTTCTTGTCATTTCAATGCTTGATTTATTCAAAATAGGATTGGCAGCAGCTCATGGAACTCTAGTGGTTTACTTATCAGAGTGATTGAATACTAAATGTATTTAAGGATTAACTTTTGGTTAATGTCGGTAAATAAAAAAGGCAAATTGAATAAGAATGTACATACATTTGATTTGCAATTTGGGATTTGACAAAATATTCATGTATTAGTGTTGTGTACTCATTGTACTGGTCTATTAAATATGAGCAGTTTTAAGAGAAAGTATCAAAAGGTCATTGAAATTTCATGTTATAAGTCATATAACAGAAGTCAAATGTTCACAAAATTTCGTCTTTCCTTTTACGTTTCAAATTTTTTGTAGAGAAATAAGGAATAAGTATTATAAATGCTGCATAAAATATAATACATCTGTTGTTTTTTTTTTTTGTTCAATTTGGTCCTGACGGTATACTGCACTAATTTTTTGACAAATATAAATTGTGTGTTAATGTCTTAGCTTTTAATGACAAATTATTTCACAACTTACGTTGTAGTTCCGTTATTTCGTTATCCTTTTACTATTTTTTAATTATCATTTTTGTGGATTTCTTTTCTTCCTGGTAAACATTCAATTGCTTTAACAATCCAATCAGATTTTTATCATATTGAAATATCAATATATTATTGCATATTATTCCTTAAACTGGCATAGTTTGTGTATTACCTAATTGTAAGGGTTCAATCTATATCTATCGATCTTCTTTTGTGTTATTAAAATTTGCTGTTACAAAATGTTAGAAATTATTATAAATTAAAAAATGTATCTCCAACTTACATTGTAGTTCCGTTATTTCGTTATACTTTTTACTATTTTCTAATTATCATTTTTGTGGATTTCTTTTCTTCCTGGTAAATATTCAATTGCTTTAACAATCCAATCAGATTTTTATAATATTGAAATATCAATATATTATTGCATATTATTCCTTAAACTGGCATAGTTTGTGTATTACCTAATTGTAAGGGTTCAATCTATATCTATCGATATTCTTTTGTGTTAATTAAATTTGCTGTTACAAAATGTTAGAAATTTTTATAAATTAAAAAATGTATCTCCCTCATACAAAGCTCTGAATCATTTCACGGATTTGGCTATACTTTTTGGACCTTTTGGATTATAGCTCTTCATCTTTTATATCAAATATTTTGGCCACGAGCATCACTGTAGATACATATATTGTCGAAATGCGCATCTGGTGCAGTAAAATTGGTACCGTTAATGTTATTACTACTACTGGGTCGATACCTCTGCTGGTGGACTGTTGGTCCCCGAGGGTATTATCACCAGCCAAGGATCAAGTACTTCGGTACTGGCATGAAAATACGGATTTTTTGTGTTATTAAAATTTACTGTTACAAAATGTTAGAAACTATTATAAGTTAAGGAATGTATCTCCCTCATGCAAAGCTCTGATTCCTTTCACGGATTTGGCTATACTTTTTGGACCTTTTTGATTATAGCTCTTCATTTTTGATATAAGCTTTGGATTTCAAATATTTTGGCTACGAGCATCACTGAAGAGACATATATTGTCGAAATGCGCATCTGGTGCAAGAAAATTGGTACCGTTAATGTTATTACTACCACTGCGTCGATGCCTCTGCTGGCGGACTGTTAGTCCCCGAGGGTATCACCAGCCCAGTACTTCGGTACTGGCATGCAAATACGGATTATTTGTGTTATTAAAATTTGCTGTTACAAAATGTTAGAAATTATTATAAATTAAGGAATTTATCTCCCTCATGCAAAGCGCTGAATCCTTTCACGGATTTGGCTTTACCTTTTGGACCTTTTGGAATATAGCTTTCATCTTTTATATAAGCTTTGGATTTCAAATATTTTGGCCACGAGTATCACCGAAGAGACATATATTGTCGAAATGCACATCTGGTGCAGGACAATTGGTACCGTTAATGTTATTACTACCACTGGGTCGATGCCTCTGCTGGTTTACTGTTAGTCCCCGAGGGTATCACCAGCTCAGTAGCCAGTACATCGGTACTGGCATGAAAATACGGATTGTTTGTGTTATTAAAATTTGCTGTTCCAAAATATTAGAAATTAAGGAATGTATCACCTTCATGCAAACCTCTGATTCCTTTCACGGATTTGACTATACTTTTTAGATCTTTTGGATTATAGCTCATCATCTGTTATATAAGCTTTGGATTATTAATATGTTGGCCACGAGCATCACTGACGAGACATATATTGTCGAAATGCGCATCTGGTGCAGGAAAATTGGTACCGTTAATGTTATTACTAACACTGGGTCGATGCCTCTGCTGGTGGACTGTTTGTCCCCGAGAGTATTACCAGCCCATTAGCCAGTACTTCGGTACTGGCATGAAAATACGTTTTTTTTTTGTGTTATTAAAATTTGCTGTTACAAAAAGTTAGAAATTATTATAAATTAAGGAGTGTATCACCTTCATGCAAAGCTCTGATTCCTTTCACGAATTTGCCTATACTTTTGGGACCTTTTCGATAATAGCTCTTCATCTTTTATATAAGCTTTGCATTTCAAATATTTTGGCCACGAGCATCACTGAAGAGACAAATATTGTCGAATTGCGAATCTGGTGCAGGAAAATTGGTACCGTTAATGTTATAACT
This sequence comes from Mytilus edulis, assembly GCA_019925275.1. Taxonomy (NCBI): domain Eukaryota; kingdom Metazoa; phylum Mollusca; class Bivalvia; order Mytilida; family Mytilidae; genus Mytilus; species Mytilus edulis. The sequence continues at coordinate 71,000,195 of CM034349.1, forward strand.
ACCACTGGGTCGAAGCCTCTGCTGGTTGACTGTTAGTCCCCGAGGGTATAACCAGCCCAGTAGCCGGTACTTCGGTACTGGCATGAACACGGACTTTTTGTGTTATTAAAATTTGCTGTTACAAAATGTTAGAAATTATTATAAATTAAGGAATTTATCACCTTCATGCAAAGCTCTGATTCCTTTCACAGATTTGGCTATACCTTTTTAACCTTTTGGATTTCAGCTCATCATCTTTTATATAAGCTTTGGATTTCAAATATTTTGGCTATGAGCATCACTGAAGAAACATATATTGTCGAAATGCCTATCTGGTGCAGGAAAATTGGTACCGTTAATGTTATGACTACCACTGGGTCGATGCCTCTGCTGGTGGACTGTTAGTCCCCGAGGGTATCACCAGCCCAGTAGCCAGTACTTGGGTACTGGCATGAAAATACGATTTTTTTGTGTTCATAAAATTTGCTGTTACAAAATGTTAGAACTTATTATAAATTAAGGAATGTATCACCCTCATGCAAAGCTCTGATTCCTTTCACGGATTTGGCTATACGTTTTGGACCTTTTGGATTATAGCTCTTCATCTTTTATATAAGCTTTGGATTTCAAATATGTTGGCCACGAGCATCGCTGAAGAGACATAGAATGTCAAAATGCGGATCTGGTGCAGGACAGTTGGTACCGTTAAGGTTATTACTACCATTTGGTCGACACCTCTGCTGGTGGACTGTTAGTCCCCGAGGGTATCACCAGCCCAGTAGCCAGTACTTCGGTACTTGCATGAAAATACGGATTTTATGTGTTGTTAAAATTTGCTGTTACAAAATGTTAGAAATTATTATAAATTAAGGAATGTATCACCTTCATGCAAAGCTCTGATTCCTTTCACGGATTTGGCTATACTTTTTGGACCTTTTTGATTATAGCCATCATGTTTTATATAAGCTTTGGATTTCAAATATTTTTGCCACGAGCATCACTGAAGAGACATGTATTGTCGAAATGCGCATCGGGTGCAGGAAAATTTGTACCGTTAATGTTATTACTACCACTGGGTATAAGCCTTTGCTGGTGGACTGTTAGTCCCCGATGGTATCACCAGCCCAGTAGCCAGTACTTCGGTACTGGCATGCAAATACGGATTTTTTTTTTGTGTTATTGAAACTTGCTGATACAAAATGTTAGAAATTATTATAAATTAAGGAATGTATCAACCTCATGCTAAGCTCTGATTCCTTTCACGGATTTGGCTGTACTTTTTGGACCTTTTGGATGTTAGCTCTTCATCTTTTATATAAGCTTTGGATTTCAAATATTTTGGCCACGAGCATCACTGAAGAGACATATATTGTCGAAATGTGCATCTGGTGCAGGAAAATTGGTACCGTTAATGTTATTACTACCACTGGGTCGATGCCTTTGCTGCTGGACTGTAAGCCCCCGAGGGTATCACCATCACAGGAGCCAGTACTTCGGTACTGGCATGAAAATACGGATTTTTGGTGTTATTAAAATTTGCTGTTACAAAATGTTAGAAATTATTATAAATAAAGGAATGTATCTCCCTCATGTAAAGCTCTGATTCCTTTCACGGATTTGGCTATACTTTTTGGACCTTTTGGATTATAGCTCATCATCTTCTATATAAGCTTTGGATTTCAAATATTTTGGCCACGAGCATCACTGAAGAGACAGATTGTCGAAATGCGGATCTGTTGCAGGAGAATTGGTACCGTTAATGTTATAAGTACCACTGGGTCGATGCCTCTGCTGGTGAACTGTTAGTCCCCAGGGTATCACCAGCCCAGTAGCCAGTACTTCAGTACTGGCATGAAAATACGGATTTTTTGTGTTATTAAAATTTGCTGTTACAAAATGTTAGAAATTATTATAAATTAAGGAATGTATCTCCCTCATGCAAAGCTCTGATTCCTTCACGGATTTGGCTATACTTTTTGGACCTTTTGGATTATAGCTCTTCATCTTTTATATAAGCTTTGGTTTCAAAGAGCATCACTGAAGAGACATATATTGTCGAAATGCGAATCTGGTGCAGGAAAATTGGTACTGTTAATGTTATTCGATTCGTCATACATATTGACACTAGATCAAAATGTAGAATAAAAAAGAATACACTAAGTCGTAAGTTTAATACACTATATTTGGTTTGTCTTGTGAAATTGTAAATATTATACAAAACTAATCTGAATGTTTTGTTCTTTATTGTTAAATCTTAGATTGATAACACATTTACATTGAATATGATTTGAACACGTTGTCCTTCTGACATTTTAAGTTTAATCATATGATTATAATACTTGTAAATATACAAATTGATAATTTATCTATGTTCCTGTACTAGTTCTTATACCACGCCATGGTTGTATAACGGGTTTTGATTTTTTTATTCAAAATAATTTCGGGTTTTGCATCTGTCTTCTGTATTGTTGATGACAACGTAACCTCATTTATCATATGTTTTTTTTTAAAGAAAACTCTGGGTTCAGCATATGGAATAATCACAGATTTGCCCTTGTCATTTACCCGTCCGATGTAAATAACACAGGCACTTGTCTCAGAATATTTTTCCTATATACCTTAATATAACACAGGGTACTTAACTTGCATTTTTGAAAAATGTCAGTCGGTTACGAAATTCCGTTGTATGCCGCTTTCTGGGCTGTCAGCCCCACTAAAACTTGTAATATCGGAAATTTAAATTGATTTATCTTTACAATGGTGTATAACAGTCCTATAGTTGTTGTCGGAATCATCCATAGCAATCCTACCCAAGTATGTCAATCGTAATATTTTTTCCAACAGCTGAAAATTTGGCAATTTGACAATTTGGCTAGCCTGGTTTAAAAAGTTTATCAAATAAGGAACAGTTTCAAAGTGTTTAATAAAGTTTTATTGCTTGCTATTGCTGATAAACTTACGATTTATGATCCTATTCAATTTCTAACATCGCTCAGTGACACACAGGTCACTTGATTGATAGAATTGATAGTACAATATAATTGGACAAATAAATCGTACATTTTCGTTGAACTATAATCTGTTGAATAAATAGGGAATGTGTCCATGGGATACAGATGATGCTCCCACTTTTAGATTTGTAACTGAAGATCAGTAAAAATGACCCTACCCATGTTTGTACTTGATCTGTTTTGTTAGTAAATGCTGTGTAAAAGTCTTATAAGATTTGGTTGAGGCTAACTTCAGTCTGAGAACAAAAATGAACAATTCAGTATTTTTTTTCCATTTGTTAATAAGCATATTACCTCAAGAACGGTAAAAGTTATACGACCCAATTTCAATTTGAGCTGTATTATTATATTTGGTAACAAACATTTTGCATAAGTTTCATAAATATAATATTGGGTTTAGGCAAACTAAAATCATAAAACCAACTTTGGAACTTACGTACGGACGTACAGACGTACACGGGTGAAACGTTTTAACCCGTCCGTTCCGGTGGGGGCAATAAAAAAAGTGTGAAGTGGATTTATATTTCGGCTGATACGCTTTCATATATGTCGACCTGCAGTTACAATTTATCATTGCTCCGACCTTACAACTATACCTGCTATATCGTACTAAATACCTCACCGTCTGTAATATAGTCTCGTTGTATTGTGATACTTTCGTTTATCATAAACTTAGTACAAAATACAGCAATTTTGTATATCTAATAAAGATTTTTTTCCCAGTCTGTATCACCTACCTTGTATCGCATACCTGGCGTGACGACATATTGCAAATGACGTCAAGGTTTGAGCTATGACGTCCAGTTTCTATATTTTGCTAAAAATGTTAAAAATTGACTGTAGAGGGCTGTAACTCATTAAGGGGTCAACTGACCATTTTTGTCATATTGATTTATTTGTAGATCTTACTTTGCTGAACATTATTGCTGTTTACAGTTTATCTCTATCTACAATAACATTCAAGATAATAACCAACCAGATGCTCCGCAGGGCGCAGCTTTATACGACCGCAGAGGTTGAACCCTGAACGATTGAAATATTAATTATATGTATTGTATAAAACAAAGATTTAAGTTGATTCAACTACTATTCTGGACAAAGAAAGATAACTCCAATTGAAATTACAATTATATATTTCTTGCTATTGCGCAATACTGAGTAATTGAAAATATTTGCTATTGCACAATACTGTGCAATTGAAGATTTCATGCTATTGCGCAATACTGTGCAATTGAAAATTTTTTGCTATTGCACAATACTGTGCAATTGAAGATTTCTTGCTATTGCTGAATACTGTGCAATTGAAAATTTCTTGCTATTGCACAATACTTAATATAATAATTTTGGATCCTGATTTGAACCAACTTGAAAACTGGGCCCATAATCAAAAATCTAAGTACATGTTTAGATTCAGCATATCAAAAAAGCCGAAGAATTCAATTTTTGTTAAAATCCAACTTAGTTTAATTTTGGACCCTTTGGACTTTAATGTAGACCAATTTGATAACGGGACCAAAATTAAGAATCTACTTACACAGTTAGATTTGGCATATCAAAGAACCCCAATTATTCAATTTTTGATGAAATCAAACAAAGTTTAATTTTTGACCCCGATTTGGACCAACTTGAAAACTGGGCCAATAATAAAAAATCTGAGTACATTTTTAGATTCAACATATCAAAGAACCCCAAGGATTCAATTTTTGTTAAAATCAAACTAAGTTTAATTTTGGACCCTTTGGACCTTAATGTAGACCAATTTGAAAAGAGGACCAAAAATTAAGAATCTACATACACAGTTAGATTCGGCATATCAAAGAACCCCAATTATTCAATTTTTAATGAAATCAAACAAAGTTCAATTTTGGACCATTTGGGCCCCTTATTCCTAAACTGTTGGGACCAAAACTCCCAAAATCAAACCCAACCTTCCTTTTATGGTCATAAATCTTGTGTTTAAATTTCATATATTTCTATTTACTTATACTAAAGTTATTATGCGAAAACCAAGAATAATGCTTATTTAGGCCCTTTTTTGGCCCCTAATTCCTAAACTGTAGGAACCATAACTCCCAAAATCAATCCCAACCTTCCTTTTGTGGACATAAACCTTGTGTCAAAGTTTCATAGATTTCTATTCACTTAAACTAAAGTTATAGTGCGAAAACCAAGAAAAATGCTTATTTGGGCCATTTTTGGCCCCTTATTCCTAAAATGTTGGGACCAAAACTCCCAAAATCAATCCCAACCTTCCTTTTGTGGTCATAAACCTTGTGTTAAAATTTCATTGATTTCTATTCACTTTTACTAAAGTTAGAGTGCGAAAACTAAAAGTATTCGGACGACGACGACGACGACGACGCAGCACGACGACGCCAACGTGATAGCAATATACGACGAAAAATTAAAATTTTTGCGGTCGTATAAAAACGACAAAATTTCTTTAAAAATTACCAACTTAGGGGCAGCAACCCAACAACTGGTTGTCTGATTCGTCTGAAAATTTCAGGTCAGATAGATCTTAACTTTATGAACAATTGAACCACTTGTCAGATTTGCTCTAAATGCTTCGGTTTCAGAGTTATAAGCCAAAATCTACATTTACCCCCTATGTTCTATTTTTAGCCATGGCGGCCATCTTGGTTGGTTGGCCGGGTCACGCCACACATTTTTCAAACTAGATACCCCAATGATGATTGTGGCCAAGTATGGTTAAATTTGGCCCAGTAGTATCAGAGAAGAAGATTACAAAAATTTACGAAAAATTGGTAAAAAATGACTATAAAGGGCAATAACTCCTTAAGAGGTCAACTGATCATTTTGGTCATGTTAATTTATTTGTAGATCTTAAGTTTCTTTGCTGATCATTATTGATGTTTACAGTGTATGTCTATATATAATAAGATTCAAGATAATAACCAACCAGATGCTCCGCAGGGCGCAGCTTTATACGACCGCAGAGGTTGAACCCTGAACGATTGGGGAAAGTATGGACACAACATTCAAGCTGGATTCAGCTCTAAATTTGGATTGTGATTAAATAGTTGACACAGCATAGGTTTCTGACACAGAATGAATGTGGTCTAATGAACTTAAAATATTTTTTTTGCCTTTGAGCAATTCACAACTGCTTAATTTCCTTAACATTTCAATTCAGGGACAGTAACCCAATAACCGATTGTCCAATTTGTCTGGAAATTTCAGGGCAGCTAGATCTTGACTTGATAAACAAATTAACCCCATGTCAGATTTGCTCTTGATGGTTCGGTTTCAGAGTTATAAGCCAAAATCTACATTTTACCCCTATGTTCTATTTTTAGCCATAGCGGCAATCTTGGTTGGTTGGCCGGGTCACGCCACACATTTTTAAACTAGATACCCCAATGATGATTGTGGCTAAGTTTGATAAAATTTGGCCAAGTAGTTTCAGAGGAGAAGATTTTTGTAGAAGAATTTTGTAAAAGTTAACGACGAACGACGGACGACGACGACGACGACGGACAACGACGACAACGACGACGTGGGACGCCGGACGACGGACGCCAAGTGATGAGAAAAGCTCACTTGGCCTTTTAGGCAAGGTGAGCTAAAAATGTCCTATCATTTCAACTAAAATCATATTTTTCAAAAAAGTGTTACCCAGTAACGTTAACGAGCGATTTTTATATATATAAAAAAGAGACAATAAGATGAAGAATATATGAAGTTTTATTGTTTATTTTGTCATAATGTTCGTGAAGTTTGTTTTTATTACCTGCATGGATTAAGCACAAATGCAAATTTCTACGGTTCAAATTTTGATTAAAATACATGTAGATTTTCAAGACATACATGTATTTGTGTTGCTGTTCACCTCTTCAGCCAATTAAAATGATCATGAATGATATCATCGCTAAATAAACAATAAAACTTAAATCATTTCTACATCTTATATCTATTTGAGATAAATGTTAAATTTAGTTGAAATAATAGGACAGTATCGTTAGTGGATGCATTTCAATACATAGTCTTTAACATATATTGAGAATGTATTAAGATTGAAGGGGGCATAACGATGTGGATATTTAGCAAATAAGGATGTCTATAAAAAAACAAGTCAGCTTGAAAAATACAGGAAAATCATAATAGACTTGAGAATGGTAATCGAGAATGTGTCAAAGAGACGACAACCCGACCATATAGAGCAGACAACAGCTGATGTCTACCAATGGGTTTTTGCTAGCTTATAATTTCAGATGATTTAAAACAAAAAATGGATTTCCCATAAATCTGATTCTATTAAAATATATGATAAACAGAATAATACATGGCAAAATCCGTATCGCATGCTGTATCACCACTTGACCAACATCAGCCCTCGGGACTGATATTGATTTCTCGTGGTGATACAGCATCCGATACGGATTTTGCCATGTACAATTCTATATTTACAGATAAAGGGTAACTTAAACTAAAAGCGTAACGCGTTAAAGATTATTCATAACAATTTTAAACAGTACAATGAACTATAGTAGACAACGTACATTGCTACTGGATCCCTACTTCTAACTTACTCTGACTGTGGATCATATATGACATTAACAACACTATTCGCTGTGCGGTAATGTACAGTATCTTGAACATGCAGTCAGGGATGCAAATTATATCTTAAATAATACTTTCATTAAAAAACAAAAACGTAGGGTATAATATGTAAAGCTTGATGTTTGTCATGTATTTTATTCATTGTTAACGGCCGTTACTTTTTCACATTTGGTAATCATACCACAATCATTCACAACTTTTTGTTTTAATCAGTATTATAAAATAGGAATATACCAAAGGTAAACTCATTAATCGAACACCAACTGACGATGGCAAGCAAAACACGAAAAATTACTTAAAAATCAAACAACTGTTGCAGTCTACATGGTCTATACTACACCGCATAGAAAACGTAAGACTGAGCATAACTAATCCCACCAAAAACCAGTGCACGAGATTAGAGACAAAATCTTTCAATTTTACTTTTTTTTATTTTCATCGTCCAACTCTATTCTTATGAAATAAAAAACAAAATAACCTGTGTACGACATTTGATTTTCAAATGATAAATTAGATGACATGTCTTGACCATCCTTTTATGATTTCGTCATCTGGACAACACGTCGTAGAGAACGCCATGGTCTTGTTAGCATCTTCGACGTACTGTTTTAAAGCGGACATTTCGTCTGGAATCTTGATCCCTGCATAGTGATCTGCTGCAACTATAACGTGTCGAAGACGAGGCAAAAACATACAATCAATCTCATTCATTTCATCTCCAATTAGAAATTTGCCTTTATGAGAATCACTTTTGAGATATTCATTCACTTTTAATAATTCCGAAATTAATTCAGTTTTTAAAGAATCTTTTTTCGCTTTATCTTTGTTTTTCAGCAATGCTGCTAGCTTTGGAAAAACTCCGGAACATGCATCAAGCGCGGGTCCAGTATAACCTACATTGCAATCACATTCAGGAAATTCATTATCTAAATATTTGGTAATATCTGTTGAATCGGCAATAACTTTATTATCTTTTTCTCTGTCGACCAATACAGGAACTGTTCCACCAGGGTTAAGACGTACGAAGTCGTCTGATTTATTTGCAATATCAACTGTAGTTATGTCTATTTTATCTGATGGCACTTTCAATTTGCAAAACATCAGAACTCGTTGGGAGAAAGGACAATCGCCAATATCCTTCCCATTACTCGCTGCTTTAACATATAACAAAAATCTTCTAGTACTCATGATTATAGTAAGCCTGTTGGAGAGAAAGAAAACAACATGCATTGATAATTAAAGACAAGCGTTTTTGATTTATAAATTTTTTAGGTTACTTCTAAAACATGTTAACACTAGAAAAACACATGTATTAACATAATTAAAGCCGCTTGAGGAATGGGTAGAAATCTTGTTTCAAAGTCATTCACATACTAATCATTTCCTGTAAAATATTTCCCCCTAAAAATCGTTTGTATATATGTATCGTAAAACATATATCAAAAGAGGGGCGAAAATACCATAAGAGTTATTCAAACTAATAAGTCGAAAACGAGCTGGATTGTAAATTGGCATGCAATGGACGACTGATGAAAGAAATGTAAGTACAAGATAAACTGTGAGGGCATAAGACCGAATGGGTGTAGCTTATTAAACTAATATATTACTGTCAATGCCGTTATGAAATAATGTCCTTTATAGATGGTATGTGTTCTTGACAGTTCTTTAATCGTTAATTGTTTTAAAATTAATCACATCTATTATACACTTTCGTTACAATTTAGAGCACTTAATACACGACAAAGCATTTAGAGATTAAGCATTTAGTCTACAGTTTCAAGAACTTCTAGATAAATGTTTTAGTTACTCGCTGTGTTTGTTCGGTTGCTGTTTTATTGACATTAACCCCACATTTTCTTACCATTCATAGAGAATGATTTGAATTTGCATGCTTCGCGCTTAGGGTGACAGTAAACACAGATTAGAATAAAGATGTGTCAACCTCACTTTAGATAAACCCTAGCAGTAACAACATGGAAGAATCCAATATCGTTAAAAACTAAATATGTTATTAAACTAGATGTGATAAGTATAATTCTGTGACTCTTTAGCAAAAAGTAATATAATTTTGACCTATCTAAGCCCATTGTATCAAAAAATAAAAATCATAATCAACGTGTTGATGCCGATGAACTCAGAAGATAAATGTCCGAGTTTAAGAATCAAACCCTATGTCAACCCAATCAATAGCTGTATAGATGAAATGAAATGTGATTACACATTTAACACGTGTAACAAAAAAAACTTTGCGAAATGTTTTCGTCACTTGAAGGGTAAAAATGAAAATGCATTTTATAATCAATACAGAAAAAGATCATTAGGCATGCATATTTACAATGTACTTATGGATTGTCGGATTTATTCAATTTCGATAGTTTGATTATTGATTTCAAAGAGTTCGGCGATGCTCGGACTTGAATTTTTGATAATTCATCAATCTGGATTGCAATTATCAAAATATCCACTGGTACCAATGTAAAAATCTCTATACAAAACATGATACATTTTCGCTTAGCAATACCACAGGTATTTGGGGCATGGACCCCCCTTTTTTGGACCTCACTAAAAAATTGTTTGTTGTTTTTTATTTGTTTACAATTTTCCACAATGTATAAACATATATCAAGTCTCAACAATCCATTGCTAGTCTATTACAATACCTTTTTTACTATCCATACGAGCCCCAAGTGAAGCTTTTTTTCACTTTTGTTTATACATTGTAGAAATTTGTAAGTAAATAAAAATCACCAAACAATTTTTTTTTTAGTAAGGTCCAAAAAAGGGGGGTCCATGCCCCCAATACCTGTGAGCAATACCAGCAACTTTTTCTCCTGTTTCTATTATAAGCTCGTATAAAAAATGAACTTGTCGGGTTGTTGTCTCTTTGACATATTCCCCATTTCCATTCTAAATTTTATTTTATAAAATATGGGGATAGTTTTTACACTGCAATCTGAGAGGAAACCTGTACTAAAGGGAGGTAACGCTTATATAAATGCTATCAGTAATACGTTTTTAATAATGCTTTAAAACGATTGTTTGACACATAATTCAGGACAACTCTATGCTGCTTACAATTCAAAACATAAAAAAGTATTATCGAACATAAATGTGCGTTTTTGTGAACATTGAAATGTAACTTACATGTATAAATAGATACTCACAGTATTGTTAATGCAGCGCACCATAATTTGTATATTTGGTAGCGATGTTTTAATATGTCTAATTTTTTTATATTCATGAACTACAAACATATTATTGTAATTTCATTATTCAAAGAGAAAACACATTACTTTGATATAATATATGTTTTATCGATTAATTTTGGTCATGATCTAATTTTAACTTAATGATTTCCGTGTCACGTGTGTTAAATCTATTTTTGAGGTATTGTAAAATGCTATAATATATCAAGCTACTTTTAAAGTTATATCACTGTGTTTGTCAGCCAAACTTTTGTGTATCTTGAAATGAATGAGACAATCAAAACTGTTTAATAATACAGGTACATTTTACTTACAGGTGTCTTGTTCGTCCTTACAGGTGCAGCTATGTTCACGCGTCTGTGTAGGCAAGAAGATTATTGATGGATATGTAAACAAGTACATTGTAATTGCTTCACTAAAAAGCTTGTAGTATAACGGTTGTTTATAATATTGATTTTTTTTCTAAATACCTTAGGTTATGTTTGTAGTTTTATTCATTTAGAACACAATGACTCGGTTAGTAGATCAAAATTTGTTTATCAATGTTTTTCAAAGCTTTTTTTCTATGTCCGCTGTCTAGCAGATTAAAAATTTGGTTAATCAATGTTTTAGTTTCAAACCTTTTTTCGTACTTCCTGTCCATTTGTATTGCAAAAATGACTTTCTATAGTTGGTATCAATATTTCTATGTTTTCTATCAATGTGCAAATTACTATCCGTACCCGTATACTGAAAAGGCATAAAGGGATATAAGTCGAATTTTGTTTGGCTTACTCATCTTTAAATAAAAGAATAATTAAAATTATTTCTATGTGACTTTATACTTTACTTGTACAAAGACACTTATCTTTGTTCTAAATGATATTCTTCTATCAGAAGCATGCATTGATTTTTCGATCAACGACACCCTTACTCGACTATCGTTACATTCATAGACTGACCTATGTAATACAAAAAAAAACGGAAATACGAAAAAAAAGATTGAAAAAAAATATTGATAAACAAATTAAATTCTAATCTGCTCACCGAATGAATCCCTGTAATTCAGAACAGGTTTTTTTTTTTTCGTTTTTTTTTATGTTTCAAACTTTGTCAAATTGAACTCTTACAAATTAAAGGGTATTACAATCTCAGAGTCAATTGGAAACCTTAAACAGTTTTTCTATTTTTGGAGAATACGCAATTATTAAAACTAGATAGGGGTTTTCTCAATAAATTGCGATTTAACTTTTCATCATTTCAGTAAAGACCTATAGGTGATTTGTTTTTAGTATGGATCCATGTTTTAAGCTGACAAGAGCAAAATAAGGAATACTATAATAAAAAAAAGTTGATTAGCTGCTTTATTAGTCCAATCGATGTTGTTTGTAAATGTTTGTTTGTATATTATGATTATGCGAGAAAAGTATCTTCATGTTATTTTGAAACCGTTTTGATATTTTTTTCTGAAAATTGGTGGGAATTGAACATTATACAATACAATAAAACTGAGCATAGAAATGGGAAATATATCGTAGAGACAACAAACCAACAGCTGAAGGCTAACCAATTGCTCTTCAATGCAGCGAGAAAACCCCACACCTTGATGTGGGCTACAGCTGGCACCTAAATAAAAATGTATACTACTTTCATGAAAATGAACATCATACTAAACTCCAAGTCATATAAATGAATTAGAACACAAAAAAAACATATAAAACTAACAAAGTTCAGAGGCTCCTGACTTGGGAGAGACGCAAATCTGCGGCCGAGGTTAAACATGACTTTTGTATATTGTGAGATCTCAAACCTCCTACTATAAAAATGTACCTCTAGCCAATGTAGAAAAAACACACAGCAATATGCACAGCAAAACTCAATTTACAAGAAGTCCGATGCTAGAATAGGCAATAAAAGAAACGAAGAAAAATGAGATTGATACATAAATTAACAAAGATCCGGACTACTGCATAATGCGTAGCAGAAACCGACATGCCAGCTCCAGACCTCAATTAAACTTATTGAAAGCTTATGTCTTTATCATATGAATATCAAGCACAATCCCATCCGTTAGAGGTTTAGCATCATACCATCATAAAATATATGAGAACATAACCCGTATCATGCCAGAAACTGGTTTAGAATAAATGTGTCTATTAATTCTGACGAAAAGACGAGTGAAGCAATATCTATACCACAATATGCCATCCTTAATGACCTAACAACAGTATCGTAACTATATTCTTTTATACAGATTTTTGTTTGAAATTTGAACTTTAACAAATATCCTTATACAACAGTGTACTGTCGAAGACGCATAGTGATAGGTTTTCAACACTGTTGTTCTTTCGAGTATTTTTTTGGTACTTGTTGTTGCTGTTTTGTTGAGATGCCTTCTTTTTCGTATTTGAGACAAGTATATTCATCGTAAGAAGCAGTAATGGTAGTGTAGATGTGGTTTCATTGACTGACATTCGATAAACTTTTTTGTATTCAAATGTTGAAAGGAAGGAGGCTATGTTTAATAAAAGGATTACTCCTACTTTTCCTCAGAACAACTCTCTAGTGTTATGACATATTGTTTATGGGGAAAAGTAACCCTTCTTTTAGTCTTTGATCCTGGTCCTTTCTCTGATTTAGTTGACCTCAGTAGCAAGACGGGATATCCGGTTACCGATCATCTATAGTTAGCATTTAACTGTTTATGCACAAGACAAGTTGATTAAGTTAATAAATAAGAATTATTTCTTTAATTTGTTTGATGTTATTCCTAAAGTTTGAAAGTTTTAATGTGCAATATATTTAACTTTTATTGACATGAAACGAGTCAAGATGCAATTGAAATAGATTTTAAGACTTAAAAAAAATTAAGGTTATAGTTTTTGATAGAATATAAAGGTAACAAACCACAAAATAATTGGGTACCGAAAGCAGGATATAGCAATTTGTTGTGACTTTAAAATGTTCTTAATTATCTACATAATGTTTGTAGCGGTCATTTCGTCATTCCTATTATTGGGTTATTCTGTACTTCACGAAAACATGTGTTTATGATCATGTCATATGTCATATTATGGTATTTGGTTTTCTACAAAAAAAAATCAACCTTAATTAAGTCAGACGCTATATATATTAGGTCGCTACATTTTAAACTGAATTATTAGTTTCTAGTCACGAACGTAGGGTAAGTTAGAAATTTTCTGACGGAAGGAAGTTTATGTGAATAGCATTGGAAACAAAATTATAGAGCTACCGGATTTTTTGTAAAAATTGATGGTAGGATAATTTTACCCGTGAAATTATTCATTTTTTTTCAACCGCAATTTAGAATCACATTCGACAATTGGTAAATATATATTTAGTTTTATCCTTTAATCATTAATTTCTTCGTAAAAGTAATTGCTTTGTATTGGTAACATCATGTTGAAGAATCGCTTTCCCATGCATGTTTAACGCAAAACAGTTTGTTTTTAACGCTACCCAATTTGTTTTAATTTAATAATTGTTTTATTTGTTTTTTGATCTTTTAGAGAAAAAAAAAACCGACAGTTGACGACTGAAAAAATCCTATGTTGATGGTAAAGATTGTGACTATTCAAATAAATTGATAATAAATCGTTAGGGTGTGTAAATTAATGACCTAAAGATTTATAATACTTAACACGAAAATATACTAGGTATACGTGTACATAGTAACGGTAACAACCATTCTTTGTAAATTGTTGTAGCTTCTAGTAGAATATTATAATTTATAATGTGCATTTTTTGTGAACTTATCTATTTTGATTGCGTCGAAACCGAGAAATGTACCGAAACTTCCCGAAAACTTCCGAAGAATAACCTGATTGGATATGAAACTATTTATACCTTTTCAAAACTATATATATAAAGGGTATTGACCTACATTAATACTCGAAGTAGTAAACAACTACATACATGTGTACTCTGATCCATTCTGAAGTAAACAGGTAAACAGGTCTCAGGGCATGCGACTAGTATATATATAAAGTTAATAAACAAAACCCGATTATACTTTTAAAGTCTCCTTCTTGTTTTTGTCTAGTAAAAGGTAAGTTCAACTTATTTTTTTGTTTTAGAATTAAATATATTCTACAACTGTACACAAGCGAAAGGAAGTTGTCTTTTAGCAGAAAAAATAACATTAAGGCACGACTGTTGGTATTGCATTTAATGAGGCCATTTACAAGCCCTTCAAATCACCTTTGTACCATTTGATAGCTCCACTTCTACTATATAATCACTAGTCTGTCAACAATGAGGTTGTCAATCAGAACCCCAATATATATTGACAAGGATTCTCAGTTTTCCTGCTGAGGGACGGTGGTTCTCCCTCTGCCACTCCGACTCTATCAACCAACAAAACTAACTGCAACGAAATAGCCAAAAGTGCGAAAGTTGTGATTAACATCATTCGATTAAAAAAAACATTTTTTTCTTTTAAAAAGTCACATGTTTTCAACATGCACAAGTGTTTGACTGTTATCACGTAATTCTCTATCTTACATGTATAAAAATAAAGTATTTCTGAATGTGTAAACATGGTAAATAAGCTCAAGGTGTAACGTGTATTAAAGTGTGTTTCTTATTAATGTAAGTGATATAACTTGATCACTATTTGTAAAAAAAAAATGTATACCGATCATACTCATTGACAGTACCCATATGAGCTCCACTTAAAACCGAACGATCTAGATCACTTATGAAATCATTTTATAATATCGATATGGAAAGACTTATAATATATTGTACCATGGTATTTATGTTTCTGATAGTGGTATGTATGTGTTTAACAATTAAAAAACAAGCTTAAAATTTGTTTTCTGTAATTTGCTATATGTATATCAATGTCAATATCTGTTTTTGTCATTTTTACAATTTCATTCTGTTACATCAGAAAACAAAAACAATTTATTCCGTACTACTTTTACTTTCGAAAATACACACATGGTCTTCAATTCTTTGTTTTAAATACTGTTTACTTGCTGAGTTTATATTTTATTTGTCCTATATAAAACGAATTTGCCAGTTTTTCAAGAACCAAGTTGTTCGACCTAAAAGAGGGAAACAAAAGATACCAGAGGGAGAGTCAAACTCATAGATAGAAAATAAACTGACAACGTCATGGCTAAAAATAAAAAGACAAACAGAAAAATAATAGTACAGAAAACACAACATAGAAAACTAAAGACTAAGCAACACGAACCCCACCACAAACTGGTGGTGCTCTCAGGTGTTCCGGAAGCGTTAGCAGATTCTGCTCCACATGTGGCACCCGTCGTGTTGCTTGTGTTAAAATTCCGTAAATATTTTAATTCGGTAGGTCACATTCGTGAAAAGGGAAGGGTATTGTAGTTAAGTACATAAGAAACATATCCGATATCATCTGTGAAACTAAAGATACATTGTATATTGTTTAGATTGTATATTTATATCAAAAAATGATCTATGTCTCTTACATGCATAAATGTTAACAACTTTAAACATAGAATCATATTCAAAACAGTGTGGCTGTGGCCATTGATTGGCGACCTAAATTATCCCATTGACTGGGACAGATTATGTAAACGTTTGTCTGTAACGACCACTGCTCACTACTTACTTATTATAGAATTTAAACTGTTGGGGTCACCAAAGGTTCTTAACGCCTTTAATATTCAGTCTGAATCAGGACCCCACAGTTTAAGTGTCTTTAACAAGTGCATAGTGAGCATCGGTCGTTACAGACAAACGTTAACATAATCTGTCCCAGTCAATGGGATAATTTAGGTCGTCAATCAATGACCACAGCCACACTGTTTTGAATATCATTCTAATTAAATGCATTTAGGAATGCACAAATATCCTAACAATGTAACATTCAGGTTTCCTGTAATGTCACAATTGTTAATATTACGTAACAATGTAGGTACATAGATAGGTAGAAAGTCGAATCACTCATACGTTTAGTCAGAATATGCAGTTGTCACTCCACTAAAAAACAGTCTGCTGACAGTTGCTGTTCATGACAAAACAAACAGTACCAAGGTCAATGTCGACTAGATTTATATGATGTAGTTCTTATTAATTTGCTAATTTTATATTGAACGCCTTTGTAAGCATGTAACTAAGTTACATGTAAATGTACGTTGTTTTCAAACCATGTCAAAAAGATCATGTGTGATGAACACTGGACACGATTTGGTAGTATTTCTCTAAGCATGTTTATATTATTTATATAACATACATTTCAAACATAACCATTTACCGACTTTATTTTACAAACAACGTAGTGAATTGGACATTTAAGTTAAACTTAGTCATGGCTATACCAACGGACGACGAAATCATTGAAACAAGACAGGAATGTGATGATATATACCAAGATGAGGACAAGTCCAATGACGGACATGTTCAGTGTATTGATGACGAGAAGGCGCAAACCTCAATCTCAACTAATACAAGGAATAATGTCATTAAACAAAAGACAACAAAATCAAACTATGTCGTGCTTGTTACAATAATTTCTTGTGTCATGGCTATTGTCAAAACATTTCAAAGTGAGTTCATGTATATATTCAAAAAACATACGAAAGTCACAGTTTGTTTCATGATCATCGTAATAAAATGTCATGGATGACACTTAAGTCAAAACGAGATTATTACATGCCGAAATGTAAAGCATGGCTGAACAGATTTGTGAGACCATTTCATTTTTACCCGAAAACGTTTTTGAAGACGTACCTATTAGACCCTGAGGAATACAACAAATTTGTAGATCAACAACAATCGAAACAATCCAGTTATTTGAACGAATCTATGCAATTTGAGTGGTGTAGATTGTCAAGTTTTGCATCTTATCCAAACACAAATATTTCAGTAATAAAGCTGGCCAAAGCTGGATATTACTATAACGGAAATGGAGACGAAGTTGTCTGTTATTTTTGTAAATCAAAAAATAAACACTGGAAATCAACAGATGACCCAAAAGAAATCCACAAGGAAAAGGCACCAGAATGTCCATTTGTCATAAAACATTTAACTGCTACGTCAAAACAAAATCATGTGCAGACTATTCCTGCATGTGACGGAGCTCATTCCTCTGGTGGAGCGTGTGGAAACGCAACAGATGCTGAAAATTTATCAGTTGTCAGTGATAAACATTGTGAATCTGTAGAGGAACAACGCGTAAATGCAACAAGAGCGTATAATGAAAATCCTTTAACAGTTGGCAGGAAAAATGAAAATACTGCTCAAGTTGACAGAAATCATGAACATATTATTACAGTTGAGAGGAATTTAGCGTCAACTCGAAATAGTGAAATAACCGGAAACCTAGTAAATAATGTATCTGACAGGCAGAGGGAAAGCGTTTCATCATCACATATAGGTACTAACCAGACGCAAAACATATACGCTAGAAACAACACAACTGGTCTCATTCGCATACCAGATACAAATGTTGTCCATCAACGAAGATTGACACCAACAGTCAAAAATTCAGCGCGATCTTCGGCTTCAAATTCAGCACCAATGAATATCGGCATTTGTCTTGAAAAACCAAAATATCCTAAATATGCTATAAAGACAACTCGATTTTCATCATTTACTAACTGGCCTACATGCCTGTCTCAAACACCCGAGGATCTGGTAAATGCAGGGTTCTTTTATACCGGTAATTAACTGTTAATTGAGGTGTCAAAACATTATAAGTACATGTAGTACTGTAGTTTGAATTTTCATGATTAAGTTATGTATATTAACATTTGCATGGAGATTCAGATATTAAACAATTCAAGCTTACTTTAAATTAAAAGTTATTGAAATACAATGTATATATAAATTTAAAAAAACAATCATTTCTTAGACTTTTTTCCAGGAAATTGGAGATATAAGACGGAAAGGCAGCTTCCAAATTTTAACGATTAAAGCTATCTTAATTAAGCAGGTATGTATAATTTTTAACATCCTAGCGCTGCCTTTCCGATACTTTGATTTTTCAATTTTTCAATTTAACTTATGATGAAGTTTAAATATTATATACAGGTACCGATGATCACTGCAGGTGCTTCTTTTGTGGAGGAGGTTTAAGACGATGGGAGGAAGGAGATTTGCCTTGGACAGAGCATGCACGATGGTATCCCAAGTGTCCATTTGTCATCCAGTGTAAGGGTGAAAAGTTCATTGAGGATGTACAAAAGGGACAAAATCCTGAAATTGCTGAAAATGTAAGTACAAATTGATAATTAGATTTTACAGTTATTACACTATGATAGATGAGCTAAATATAAAATCAACGTTTTCGTATAAAGTATTAGCCTATACCTTTAACAAAACAGAATCAATTATATGTGTATGTATGTTGTGGGATGCTGCATTCCTGAAGTGTATTCCTTCAGATAAAGCTACTTTTTCTTAATGTTACAGTTAGCAGAAAACAAACAGCAGAAGAAAGCGTCTATTGGAATAAATGGTTTCATAAATAACCCAGCAGTACAAACCATTCTTGACTTTGGATACGCATCTGATGTTGTTGAAACAGCTTATACACGATTGAAAGAATCAGGAATACATGGTATGTAAATTTGTCTTTCCCACGCTAAATGTTCAACCTGTTAAAAGGTTATAAAGTTCTACATACATGTATCAGTTTCATATATAACGTCAGCATGACGCAATAATGTAATAGTGTCTTAGATACCAATATTGTACTGTTATTGAAGATCTTCTCCTGTTCGTATCTTGTCTACATTTATACATTTTGATGTACAACTGTAGCTAATTAAATTATATCTTCATCATAATGTTGTAAATGCGAGCGAACACTTGCTCAATAACTATTTCCAAAAATTTCTATTTTATATATTTCTTAATCTGAGAAATAAATATTTGACTTTCAATAAAATAATAAGTTAATAGTTATCGAAGGTACCAGGATTATAGTTTACATGTAATACACCAGACGCACGTTTCTTCTACATTAAGACTGTTATACAGGCTGTGTTGATGTATATATGTTGGGTTTCTTTTTTAAAGGAAAAAAATATGTTTTCTCTCTGCTGTCTTTTTTAAAGTAAATACTACTTAAACGAATACATATAGAGTAGACTACGTTATTACAAAAAATGGCTTTATAAAACCTGTATAATAATTATAATATGACGGTGAGTAATTATCTCGTGAAATGCCAACTGCCACTTGTTAGGTTTGTGCTTCAATGGTCAAAGTTAGATTGTAACACTTTTTCTAAATGTAAATAGATATTATGTTATGTACTTGTATCTCTATGCAATCTTTGGTAGTATTAGAAAGTAGAGGAAAATCCCCTAAGTTTGTCACGAGTTGATAAAAACTTTATAAAATATTTTCGAAAAATCACTTAATTGACAACTTGGTGTACGTCTAAGAATTAACACAAATCCCCAAATTTGAAAAAATCAACCACCAAACTCTGATTTCTTTTAGAAAATAAAATATACGAGGAATTCCAATTATACTGAGTCCAGAATTCCGTGTAATATTTACAAAAAAAAAACTTATTTGATCTGAAACTTTTTTTTCGATTTCACCCGCTCTTAAAAGACTATAAACTATGAATTTTTCAGTCTTTCAGTCAATTTTCAGACTTATCCACTTACATTAGCTTGCAGTCAATTAAGATGTGTGGGTGTGTTCTATTACATACTATAAGCTGTTTATTGTCAGCTGTACACATTTGCATCACACTGAATAGTACTTATTATTTAACTGCAAGTGATTTGTCGGAACAGTACTAATTATCCGGCCGTGGTCATGTCTGGAAATTGAATGTAAGACTAAAGTTGATTGAGTTATTTTTTGTACAGATGTTGCAGATAATGTTAAGATCACAATGACAACAAAGACTCATACCCGTTTACTAGTGATTTTACATAATAACGCATTATTTTTTTCTAACATTATATCAAAACTATCTATAACAGCCATGAATAGCATATCTAGTATTACATTTTTTATCCATTCATCTTATTTTTTAGTGTAGGAAAATATAATATTTATTTGACATTTAGAAACATAGAGTCTGACCAAACCCTCTCCTTTCGAAGCGAGTACAAATACATTTCATATTTTACTTGCACTGTTCAAATTAAGTTTTGTTTTCTACCATTTTTATATTGAGCTTAAAAGGAAAGTATTTTTTCTTCATCCAACATGTCCAATTCGTTGAATTTCTTTTTGAATGAAATCGACATGACTTAAAAGTGGACCACAATGAGGACCCCTAAATGTAACTAGGATCTACACAGTTATTTGACCATCACCGTTCGCTTGCATCGTTGGCAGGATACCAGGAGGCTACACACCTGTAGTATACCTCATCTCAAATCTGTATTTGTAAAATTGAAAGATCGATTACAACATAGACGCGATTAATTTACTCTTCCATTAATTTCTGTTACTTTTATCATGATATACATAAAACGGAAATTGATCTTTTCTTGTTTTACAGATATTACGGCTTCACTTTTGCTAGATACAATTTATGAAAAAGAAGAAAGTGAAAATCACCATGCCACTTCTAACCAGACAATTGCTAGACATTATTCAATTCCAGTAAAAGAGCCAGATGATAAAGAACTTTCTAACAAAACACCAGAAAACATTGATAAAATAGACCCAACGCTTGCATGTGAGTGGTTTAATATGTATTTACTTTAGAAGTATTTGTGAAAGATAAAAATGAGACTTTTAAAATTGCAAAAGCAAATATATCCGTAAGATGAGACGCCATTAGATATAAAAACAACTTACGAAAACTGAAATTTGAAAAGTCATTACAAAATAATATTTATAACGTTTAATAAGAGCTTACATTTGCCTATCTAAATGTATTCTGTTACTTTCAGCATCTATAAGGAACCTTGAGGAAGAAAACAGAAATTTAAAAGACCAACAAACCTGTAAGATTTGTCTAGACGAACCTGTGGCAATCGTTTTTCTGCCATGTGGTCACATGGCTGCATGTACTAACTGTGCTCCAGCTTTGAGAAGATGTCCAATCTGTAGAGCTTTTATAAAGGGAACTGTTAAAGCTATAATGTGCTGAATTGTTTTTGCTTGTAAAATATGGGATGCATTGATAGCTGTTGGGGTAAATGTTAAATTCTAGTTTGCATATTGAAGTGTAAAGACATTTTACCAACGAAGGTGGACTGACGATAGAGCTGAAAATCATATGTTAAATTAAGAAGCAACGGGAGGCGGTGAAACCAATATGAATGAAACACAAATTATCATATAAACTATGCATAATGATAAACAAGCTGTTGTTTTATTGATATCATTTGGTTATTTTGTTAGTCATTACATTCAGCTTTGGTTATATCTGATGTACTATGTACAGTTAGCTTGTATAATTGTATCATCATTATTTCAATGTCCATTTATGTTGACTCATGTATAACATGTAAACGTAAAATGTCGTCTTCTTCAATATTGTCACAACATCCATGAACATTGTATCAACTGAATGGTGAACTTATTTTATGAAATGAGTAATGGTTTACTTTTACAGATTGTGACTTGGATAAAGAGTTGTCTCATTGGCACTTAAACCACATCTTTTTATATCTACTAGTGCATTTGCTATATATTTAAATTGAGATATATTGTGATATGTTGTTATATGTACATTTTAAAAACGTTTTCATCATAAGGTTTTGATTTTATATAATAAAATAAAGAATGAAAGCGAGGAATGTGCCAAAGAGACAACAATCCCACCATAGAGTCGACAACAGCAGAAGGTCATTTGTTTTAAATAAAACCATTTGCTCTTATGTCCGTGTTAAATTATTTGTCAAATGCAACAACAAACATTCAATGCTAATACTTATCTACATTGTCTTACATCGAATGAGTATTAGTTAATATTCAAACATACACAAACGAATGCAAACTAAACCATCGACAAATACAGCTCGATACCAACACACACATGAATAAAACACCCACGCAAAACACCCACCCACCCATACAACTACATAGTATTTGGGACAATGCATGTAAGGTTAAACGATTAAAGACTTGCAGCCACATCATTTGATTTCCTAGTTGTCGAATATGTTTTCTACTTTGTGGACCATCACAACAAACTTTATATCACAGGTTTGGTAGATTGAAAGAAAGCTAGTTTAATACCTATGTTATGTTTATAAAGACAAAACACAAGATGAAGTTTCCAACAGGACTATTCCCTACAATGAAACGCCTTACCAAATAAAGAACAAAAGCAAAATTGACTATATCATTAACTGGCTTTGTACAAGTTCTAAAAAATAATATAATTCAGTTTAATACGGGAAAATGGACGAAACTTTAATTTTGACAAACTTCATTTAAAAAAAATGAAAACAGCATTTTGAATTAACAGCCAAATCAATCAAATTTGCTTGAAAGAGTTGAAACCTTAACATCAAAATTATTTATAAATTTATAAACAGCTAATATCAAAATGGTTTTTTTTTACAAATCAGTGAGTATCGAAGTATTGATTACTGAGTTGATGATACCCTCAGGGACTGATAGTAAAACAGCAGAGATATCGAGACATTGCTGTAAAGGTTAAACATCGCTTTATATATATTTCAAGCTTTCAAAGCGCATTTATAATAAATATTTTAAATTTTCTACATCGAGTCCATTGAAACGGGTAAATCCAACCTTATATTTTGACCGTTCTTGTTGCAAATGAAAACTAAACATACAGAGAAGAAGGTACCATTTGTTTACAATCATGCTTAGGAGACCGAGGCAATATTTTCGACCAATTAAATATCTAAAATAATATTTCATTGCGTATCTTATCATTGTTTTCTTGATACAAAGAGATCCCGAACCAGGAGCTCGAGGTTCTAATTTCGAAGGCGTTCATCAAAAAGTTCTTTGGACGACCGTTATGGAATATATGTGTTTCAGATGATATTGGAGATATGTTTTGGGGTCTCACAT